>JAKUCV010006953.1:0-149736 GCA_028386065.3 Turnera subulata | reverse complement strand
TTGGAAGCTCAGGTTTCTGATGGCTGTTCATCAGAGACTGCTGCTGGCCAGATTGGGACGAATGGTTCAAGGGGTTGCAACAATGATGATTTTGTTGTGTGGCCTATGAAAGGGATTGCTGTTAATCTTCAAGCTACAGTGGCAGAGGATGGTAGTTTCGCGGGAGAGAGTGGTTCAAAATTCATGGATTTATTAATAGCTAGAGGTTTTAAACCCACTGGAGTTCATGAGTTGTGGAACTGCCATGGTCATTCAGGGTGTGCTGTTGTGGATTTTTCCAAGGATTGGTCTGGTTTTGCTGATGCTCTCTCATTTGAATACGCTTATAAGGAAGATAGTCATGGAAAAGAGGAATGGTTTTCCAAGTCGGAGGAGAAGTCTGGTGTTTATTGCTGGGTTGCTCGAGCTGATGACTACAATTTGGGTGATGTCATTGGGGAACACCTAAGAAACATTGGAGATCTTATAAAGATTTCTGATAAGGTAACTGAAGAAACGGCATCGAAAACTGATAAAAAAACATTGAATTTAGCTTGATGGCAAGAATAGGTTGTTGGAACCCATATATGCTGCTCTCGAGTTTTTGTTGCCTTTTGTGATTTACTCAATGTGTGGTTTCGGTATCTTGAAAATGTGCAGCTTTTTACTGCTTTGTAGAGTTACTTCGTAATTCCTTGTGCCTTTTACTTTTCCTTCCCCATATGTGCGTTTGATTGTGTGTGTAATTCCTAACACATTGCGTATGTTGTTCTTTTCTTGCGTTCGTTAAGTAATGGATTTGTGCTTGGGCTGCCTGCAGGTTGAAGCTCAGATTTATGATGGGAGCAATGCGCTATTAGTTGCTGAAATTATGGATTTGCGGAGAGAATTGGCTGAACAAAAAGAAGAAAACGATGAGCTTATTAACTTACTATTCCAGAAGGAGCGCATCAGTAGCATGGAGCTGCAAGATGCTCACAAAGAACTGGTGCTGGTAAATGAACTTCGATCTTCGCATCAAAAAAAAAAAAAAAAGAACTTCGATCAGCTATCTCTGGTGAATTTGTTAGCAGTACTTTGAAAAAATAGGAATAAATGGGAGAAAAGGAAACACTGTGCTTTGGTCTTACTCATTAACTGATATGGATTTCTGCGTTTGTATTATTAGTTAGTAGGCTTTTTCCTAAATGCAAAGGAAAAAAATTGATGTTAAATTTTATTTGTTTGATAAAAAATCTCTCTTTTGCTTTTGGAATTGCAGGGTTTCAGTGAGATGTCTGGTCGTTATGGTGATATTGGTGTTAAGAGAATGGGAGAATTGGATACCAGACCATTCTTTGAAGCAATGAAGATAAAATATGGTGAGCAAGATGCAGAAGATAGAGCTTTTGAAATTTGTTCATTATGGAAAGAATATCTCAGAGATCCAGGTTGGCACCCTTTCAAGCTCATTACCGTTGCAGGACAACTTCAGGTGAAATCAAATTAGTAATAACACATTCACATTTGGTGCATTACATTTTAGTAACTCATTTAATTTTGCATATGCCTTTCGGCTAGTATCAGAGAAGGAAAAGCATGCAAACTAGAGCTGAGCTGGAGCAATTCTGACAATTTTAATTGTGATGTTCTGGTGCAGGAAGTAGTTGATGATGAGGATACTAAATTGAAAAAGTTGAAGAAAGATGTTGGTGAGGGGGCTTACAATGCCGTGGCAAAGGCTTTAGTGGAGATGAATGAATATAACCCAAGTGGGAGGTATGTAACCCCAGAATTGTGGAACTACAAACAAGGAAGAAAAGCTTCTCTTGCAGAGGGAGTCTCATCTGTATTAAAGAAGTTGAAAAGCGCCAAAAGAAGAAGGTTATAGCTTGAAGATTTTGTTGGCAAAGCTTTTGGCTGTTTTAAAAACAATTTGTACTTGGCATCCAAGTTCTGCGCCATTTTTACTTCTCTATAATCATAGCTTTAGGTGCTTAGGCTATTTTGATCTTCAGGAGGCTATTTTTAGCGGCCCTTTAATGTAAATGTTCTGCTTTTGGCCATCATCTATTCAGATAAGTTATCATGGATGAATCTATTCGGATGCTCTGTATTTTCCTTTTCTCCCTCCCTCGTTCCAGCTTTTGCTTAAAGGTCATTTCCGCCAATCACCGACTAGCCATTATTACTAGCTCATTGCATACATTAGATGGTAATTAGTAAATTTCAAATGAAATCAATATATAATTAAGTTCAGTTCAACCTTGCCCATGCATATCTAAAATACATTTTTTTATTGTCTTGAAAGTAACCGAAAAGAATGTCTGTACCAAATATCTAACATGACAGAGGTACGGCACAATTATTAGATCCTATACAAATACTGCAAAAAGAGATATATACCTGGATATTGTTGAATGAAAGTATCCCATATAACTGGTCCCCTGCCGTCTATAAGCGCCGCCCCTTCAATCTGAGAAGAAGGACAACCCAGAACCCATCAACTTCTTTCTAATTATTTCCTTTTCCATGCATGATAGGATCATAGTCTATATAGTGCATTGCTCTTACTTGGTAAGCACTGGATCCTGCCCCAAACACACAAAGCCTTCAGGAAAACTACTTTTTAAGTGTCTGGAGAGGCTAGGAGTAATTAATTACGTGCAACTGCACGAAGAGCCCTTCCCCTCCAACTCTTCAAAAAATCGTGAGCGAAAAAACTTGCCTAATCCCCGGGAAAATGTTCCTAACTAGCTAAGGTTATTTATAGCTGTTCTTGGTGGCTTAATATGCATTTTCGCTGAAAGTAAGCTTCGTTTTACAGACTTTGCTCTCTGAGATATGGAACAGGTGCATTGCTCCTCTTTTTTTGTCTCTTTTTTTGGTCTCTTCCTTTTGTACACACCCTTTGCTCTTGATTTTGTGTTGTTTTCGTTGTTGTGATTTAATCACTAAAAAAATTAATATGTTTGTTGTTTCGGATATTTGCATGCAGTTGAAAGCTCAGGTTTCTGGTAAACAATGATGATTTTGTTGTGTGGCCTGTGAAAGGGATTGCGGTTAATCTTCAAACTATGGCGGCAGAGGATGGTAGTTTTGTGGGAGAGAGTGGTTCAAAGTTCAGGGATGTGTTAATAGCTAGAGGGTTTAACCCCACTGGAGTTCATGTGTTTGGTGATTCTGGGTGTGCTGTTGTGGATTTTACCAAGGATTGGTCTGGTTTTGCTGATGCTCTCTCATTTGAATACGCTTGTAAGGAAGATAATCATGGAAAGAAGGAATGGTTTGCCGAGTTAGGGGAGAAGTCTGGTATTTATTGTTGGATTGCCCGAGCTGACGACTACACTTCGGATAATGTCGTTGGGGAACACCTAAGAAAGATTGGAGATCTTAAAAAAATTTCTGATAAGGTAATTGAAGAACGCCAACGGAAGGAAAAACTGATAAAATACTTTGAACTTGAGGTTGAGGGCAAGAATAGGCTGTTGGAAGAGATGGTGAGAAGGCTGATGAGGATGTATTGAGCTTCGGTGAAGCTCAAAACTTATTTCTTTTTTTTGTTCTCAATATTTGATGGTAAGCAGATCTTATGCTTTTCAAAATCCCATCATGTTTAGCTGAGCTCACTTTTTATTGTATCAAGACTAATGTGTTTTTATGACCTTGAAACATGTGACATCACCTTGTTTCATATAGAGTTATGGTCATGTATTTGTAGTTATGGGTCTTTTTCCTAGTTGCAAAGATAAAATTTGATGTCAAATTTGATTTGTTTGATAATTAATCTCTTTGTTTTTTTGGATTACAGTGTTTCTCGGACATATGAGGTCGTGAAGGTGATATTGTTGTTGCAGAAGGAGTCTCATCTCTACTTCTGTTGAGAAGTGTCAAAAGAAAAGTGCCAGAGGGTTTAGCTATTTGAAAAAATAATTGTACTTGCCATTTAAATTCTGCTCCAGTTTTTACTTCTCCGTAATGTCCTTACTCTGTTTTCATCTTTGGGAAATCTATTTTTAGCAGACCCTATGTAATGTTCTTTTCTTGGGATTAATGCATCATAAATTGTGGTACATGTGTTTTATAAATTGCGTCAAATATCCAGTTAGGTTATGTGAAGAAGTGAAATGTTTGTTCTGTCAAAGCTAGTTGAACAAATGTTCTCAATTACACTGATTTTGTTGCATAGTGTCAATCCATTATGGTTAATGGTTATAGTTAGATTGTAGAAATTCTGCCCGTTTTCCGTTATTATGGTGAGAAATGTCTTTCATCTCATCAAAATATTGATTGAATTGATGTAAAATATGAAGCTGATGTTTTAACAGGATAAAACGTATCCAATTCTACCATACTAGAAAAAAAAAATTACTATACGGGAGAAATTGATTATACGAATGAGTAAATAGTAATGAGTCTGTACAAAATAAACAGTAGAATTTTAAACAAAGGAACTTATAAATTTTCAGACTGGTTTACTGAAACAATAGTCTTGATTTTGTTAAATATAAAAAGACTAGAGGAACCTCAAGGTTATGATTATGTAATGATCTTAATCCTTTCTTCTTTTTTACAAAATAAAGATGGGAATCTGAAATATAGATCAGAAAACATCATTAGCAGCCAATGAATGGAGAAAATAGGAAATTAACAAAAAAAAAACAGGAGTTTTATTAGAATTTAATGAATTTAGTTATGTATTCTAAGTTTTCAAAAATCTAGTGTTGTATTCTAACTTTATTTAGAAACTGCAAAGCCCTTCCTGTTTTGTGGAGTTTGAACTTGTAAACCAGCGCTGTTTTTGTAGGATTAGCTTAGATGCACTGGAAGCCTTAAACTTCCATTTGTTAAAAAAATGTAGAAGTCTGCTTCCAAACTGTAGTGCCTAATTAATATTGTACAAACAAGAACATGGCTATGGTTTTGCTAACCTATGCTAATTAATCGTAACTACCAATTTTCCTGATAATTGAATCCACGACCCATTTGTTTGACTTACATGTCGTCTACCTTATCATTTTGTACTGTGCGTGTTACGTGTCACACGACCACCAGCAATTATACATTCCTCTCTATTCTTCTTCTTCATGGGCTACCTGCCCTCTCAGTACTCCTACTGTCACTGACGCTTTTCCTCTCTCGCTTTCCGGTCTCCGACACAACCTTCCGGCCGCCTCGTCTCGCAGCCGACCGCCTCACCTTGCCGCTCCGAGCCACGATCGGACAGCCTCGCCGGAGTTGAGAGACTTACATATGTATGTAACCTCCACATTTCACTCCAACGGAGTCAGCTTGGGCCTCCCCTATCCTACCCTCTGGTATCGTGAACTCCGGCCAAAGCACCTCCCGATCTTCCGCTCACGCGCCGGCCGCGTGCATTGCTCGTGACCATTGAGTTTTTGTTTGTGATAATATCCTACTTGGTAAGCTGCCTATCCCGAGCTCGATTTTTTTTATTATTTCTCAAAAAAAAAAAAAAAACTTGTACTAATTTCTCAAACCCGAATTGAAACCTTGTTCAAATCAATACCCAAAGTCCCCAAACCCCTAATTTGTTGTTATCTTGTTGATTGAGGGGTTTCTGGAAGCAAGTGTGTTGTTTTTATTGGTGCCTCTAAAGCTAAGCTCCGTCATCATGGAGGCCTGGGGTGGAAATTCAAGGGGTGGTGAACCCTGTCCTTACGATTTCTCCGCTCTCGATCGAGGAAGAAGAGAGGACCTGATGGAGACCAGCCGAAGTGAAGAAAGTCCGAGCTTTGATGTCTTGGAAGCTCAGCTCCAAGGAGCCCTCACGACCCTTCGGTGCCTGAAGCGAAAGCAGCAAAACAGGGAGCTGGAAAGAGAAGCAATTGGCAAGAAGCCTATGCAGGAGAGGGAAGAGGTAGGTGGCTCTTCCTACCTGTAGCACCCATATATGCTCCTCTTGAGTTTGTGTTGCTTTTTGTGATTTACTCAATGTGTTGTTTCGGTATCTTGAAAATGTGCAGTTTTATATAGTTACTTCATAATGCCTTGTGCCTTTTACTTTTCCTTCTTGATATCTGCGTTTGATTGCGTGTGTAGTTCTTAACACAAATGCCTGTGTTGTTCTTTTCTTGCGTTCATTAAGTAATGGATGTGTGCTTGGGCTGCCTGCAGGTGGAAGCACAGATTTCTGATGGGAGCCATGCGTCATTAGTTGCTGAAATTGATGATTTGAGGAAACAATTGGCTGACCAAAAAGAAGAAAACGACGAGCTTGTTAACTTACTATTCAAGAAAGAGCTCATCAGTAACTTAGAGCTGCAAGATGCACGGAAAGAACTAGTGATGGTAATTGAATTTTTTAATCAGCTATCTCTGGTGAATTAATTAGCAGTACCTATTGGGAAACACTGTGCTTTGGTTTTACTCTTTAACTGATATAGAGTTCTTGCGTATGTATTTTTAGTTAGCATACTACCCTAAATGCAAAGGAAAAAAGTTGATGTCAAATTTGATTTGTTTGATAAAGAATCTCTCTTTTGCTTTTGGAATTGCAGGGTTTGAGGCAGATTTCAGGCCGTGGTGCTATTGGTGTTAAGAGAATGGGAGAATTGGATACCAGACCATTCCTTGCAGCGATGAAGATAAAATATGGTGAACAAGATGCAGAAGATAGAGCTTCTGAAATTTGTTCATTATGGGAAGAATATCTCAGAGATCCAGGTTGGCACCCTTTCAAGCGCATTACAATTGCAGGACAACTTCAGGTGGAATCTAATTAGTCATAACACCTTTACATTTGTTGCATTACGTTTTAGTAACACATTTAATTTTGCGTATGCCTTTCGGCTAGTATCAGAAAAGGAAATGCATGAAATTAGCAAATCAGAGCTGAGCTCAAGCAATTCATTTTAAATTGTGATTTTCTGGTGCAGGAAGTAGTTGATGATGAGGATAACAAATTGAAAATGCTGAAGACAGATGTTGGTGAGGGAGCTTACAATGCTGTGGCAAAGGCTTTGATAGAGATGAATGAATATAACCCAAGTGGGAGGTATGTAACCCCAGAATTGTGGAACTACAAACATGGAAGAAAAGCTTCTCTTGCAGAGGGAGTCTCATCTCTATTAAAGAAGTTGAAAAGCGCCAAAAGAAGAAGGCTATAGCTTGAAGATTTTGTTGGCAAAGCTTTTGGCTGTTTCAAAAACAATTTCTACTTAGCATCCAAGTTCTGCCTCCATTTTTACTTCTCTGTAATCATAGCTCTAGGTGCTTAGGCTATTTTGATCTTCAGGAGGCTATTTTTTAGCAGCCCTTTAATGTAATGTTCTGCTTTTGGCCATCATCTATTCAGATAAATTATCATGGATGAATCTATTCGGATTCTCTGTATTTTTTTTTTTTCTGCCTCACCCGTTCCAGCTTTTGCTCAAAGGTCATCTCCAACTTGCTCATAGCATACTTTAATTCTTAAATTTCTCCTCTATAAAAGAAAACTTTTGGATAGATAAAAAACGTTATGGATAGATAATGATTCTCAAAAAGCCAATATTCGTGACTTTTTTTTTTTTTTTGTCGAACCAATATTCGTGACTTAACTCAGCTAACGCAACTTGTTTTGATTTACTACCATAATAGTATATCAAAACCATAAAAGATGACGATAAATCTGACTCTTGAATCTCCCAAGATCAAACATATTGCTTTGCGAGACTGTTATGCTTTTCAAGATCAAGATAATTTATTATTGAAAGGGTACGTTATATTGCACCAATCTACATATACACATATAAATACTCCAAGGTTTCAATTAATTTAGTATTGAAATTACACAGCCTTGACAAATGTTACGGGAATATGGAAGTCTTTCATAAGGTTTTGAAAAGTTTAAAGGGAAAGCTTTCACTTGCCCAAATTAAGCGCCACAAGAGAAACGGAGAGGCTAACATTTACTAGGAGTCATTAATTACGTGCAACACGAAGAGTCCTTTTCCCTCCAACTCTTCAAAAAATCGTGAGCGGAAAAACTTGCCTAATCCCCGGAAAATGTTCCTAACTAGCTAAGGTTATTTATAGCTGTTCTTGGTGGCTTAATGCATATTCGCTGAAAGTAAGCTTTGTTTTACAGACTTTGCTTTCTGAGATATGGAACAGGTGCATATTGCTCCTCTTTTTTTATGCCTCTTCCTTTTGTACACACCCTTTGCTCTTGAGTTTGTGTTTTTTTTTTTTTTTTGATGCTACCCTTTGCTCTTGAGTTTGTGTCGTTTTTGTTGTTGTGGTTTAATCACTCAAAATACTAATGAATGTATGCTTGTGTTTCTGATATTTGCATGCAGTTGAAAGCTCAGGTTTCTGGTGGCTCTGCTGCTGGCAACAATGATGATTTTGTTGTGTGGCCTATGAAAGGGATTGCAGTTAATCTTCAAACTGGAGTGGCTGAGGATGGTAGTTTTGTGGGAGAGAGTGGTTCAAAGTTCAGGGATGTGTTAATAGCTAGAGGGTTTAACCCCACTGGAGTTCATGTGTTTGGTCATTCATGGTGTGCTGTTGTGGATTTTACCAATGATTGGCCCGGTTTTGCTGATGCTCTCTCATTTGAATACGCTTACAAGGAGGATAACCATGGAAAGAAGGAATGGTTTGCCGAGTCAGGGGAGAAGTCTGGCATTTATTGTTGGGTTGCCCGAGCTGACGACTACAATTCGGATAATGTCATTGGGGAACACCTAAGAAAGATTGGAGATCTTACAAAGGTTTCTGATAAGGTAATTGAAGAACGCCAACGGAAGGTTAAACTGATAAAATACTTTGAACTTGAGCTTGAGGGCAAGAAAAGGCTGTTGGAAGAGATGGTGAGAAGATGTGAAGAGTCTGATGTTAATCTCCGTTTGCTGGTTGAAGAGAAAGACAAGCTCGTTCAAACTTATAATGAAGGTTTGTTTTGTCGGGGGCAATAATTTTTTTTGATCTTCTTTGCCTACTATTTTATTTTATGATTTGGGTTTCCAACAATTTGGTTAATCTTGCTCCAAACTGTAGAATTCTTTGGAAATGGTTGCCTATGGTTGAAGTATCTTTCCTTTAATTGTTTGTTGTTGTAGCTTATGTTACATATGTTTATTCACTGACATGAGAAAAATATGTGTGCTCTAGATCACTTTCGGAAGATATTGAATGACTAGAAAAAGTTGAAGTCGCAACCAGTGGCTCAACGAGAGGAGGTTATGTATATAGAAATTGTGTAAGGCGTGGATTGTATTGAATGGTGTTTACAAATATATAGAGACATAATAGACTTGTGCAGCACGAATATACTTGTGCAGCACGAATACATGAATTGTGTTGCCATATATACTAGTTATTCCTTATACTCCCCCTCAATCCTTGCAGAGGCAGGGCAGAGGCAAAGGATTGCTCGAAAGCGTGCAAACTTGGCATGGGGAAGAGCCTTGGTGAAGACATCGGCAAGTTGGTGATCGGTGGGCACATGCTGGACAGCGAGAGCCCCAGAAGAGACATGATCGCGGATGAAGTNCAATTATGCCTACGTCTCCGGAGCACTGCTCTTTTAATAGGAGAGGAAGAGTATTTAGTACAATTGCTAGGATACAATGTACTCTAATTTTTGGGATGAATTTCTAAGGCAAGGGGGAGTTCTATTTATAGCAAAACAAAACCCCCCACAAGCACTTTCTCCAAGATGTGGGATTGGAATAGGCAACACTATTCCAACATGCCATACCGTGGGGCACTTCTTTAAGTTTGGTACCATATAAATCCAAAGCCTTCAATTCTTGAAGCTTGGCAAGCGATGGCACATGCCTCAAATCTTCACAATCCGTAAGGAACAACCCAGTGAGTCTCACAAGATTAGAGATGGAGCCTGGCAATTCTTTAATGCCAGTCTTCGAAAGATCAAGAACTTTGAGACCATTCAATTTCTCGAAAAAAGAATCCCCAATATAATTTAACAGCCAATCTCCCAAACTTGTGTTCGGGAACTCATCGCAGCCTAACAAAAGAGTTGACAAATGAGGACAGTAGGGTGAGTGGCCAGAAGGAATGTTAATGATGTCGTGGTGCATAAATGAAGCTCTATGCAAGTTTATGCTCCACTTACCCACATCTGGCAATGCTCTTAATTGCTTACCAGTTTCAACCATCACAGCTGACTCTATCCTGTTTCTCAATTCTTGAAGGGCAACATCCCTAATCAAGTCATGCATCTTCACAGACCGGCCCCACTTATATTCCCCGCAGTCTTCCAACAAGCAGAGGCTTACTAGTTTATCAAGCATGTAACGGCCTTGATCAACCTCTTCTTGTCTACTCTTCCCTTCTTCTATTATTCCCTCACAAATCAAGTGCTTTATTAATCCCTCTCTTTCAATTTGAGCATCTTCAGGATACAATGCACAATACAAGAAACATTCTCGTAATGATTGATCCTTTAAACTAGCATAGCTTGTTCTCAGTACAGCGAATACCTGTTGCTCCATGTCGTCACCTTTTGTGACTTTTGATTCTCTTAGTTGAGCTAATCTATACCTCCATTGGCCTACATCATCCACTTCTTGCAAACTTTTTGCCATCACCTTAATAGCAAGCGGTAACCGGGCACATTCCCTTACAACAGATTGCACAAGTGCTTCATCATCTAACTCAATATCCCCAATCTCCTTCTTGAACAAATCAAAAGCTTCTTTGTCTGAAAGCCGTTCTACTCTGACTTTATTCTTTTTGCAACCCATCTTTCTACAAACTTCATCTGATCGGGTTGTAAAAACTAACTTGCATCCATTTGGCCCTACTGGAAGTCCTGCGTCCTTTGTATCAAAATGAACCCACAAATCATCTAAGAAAAGAATGAACTTTTGTTTTCTAATCAACTCTCCCATCAACTTTGCTGCCCTTTTCTTTATATCATCCTCCTTTGCAATATCCTCACTGTTTTTTCCGTCGAGAATAGCTTTGGCAATCTCATGTTGTAACTTGTAAATGCTAAAATCTTGGGACACAGTAACCCAGTAACTTTTAGGAAAAGAATCTGATCTTTGTTGAAGTTGATTGTATATATGTGTCATCAATGTGGTTTTCCCAACTCCCCCCATTCCATAAACTCCAATCTTTTCAACGTCAACTTTCTCTAGCAAAGAACAGATCTCATCCCTAGCTCTCTTAAACCCTTTACCAACCAATTCTGATGTGGGAAATATAGAAATTGTGTAAGGCGTGGATTGTATTGAATGGTGTTTACAAATATATAGAGACATAATAGACTTGTGCAGCACGAATATACTTGTGCAGCACGAATACATTAATTGTGTTGCCATATATACTAGTTATTCCTTATACTCCCCCTCAATCCTTGCAGAGGCAGGGCAGAGGCAAAGGATTGCTCGAAAGCGTGCAAACTTGGCATGGGGAAGAGCCTTGGTGAAGACATCGGCAAGTTGGTGATCGGTGGGCACATGCTGGACAGCGAGAGCCCCAGAAGAGACATGATCGCGGATGAAGTGAATGTCAATGTCGATGTGCTTGGTGCGAGCATGATGCACCGGGTTAACAGCCATGTAGGTGGTGCTAAGATTATCACAGAGAATGGGAGAGGCAGCGGTGACTGGATAACCAATGTCTTTGAGGAGTTGGCGGAGCCAAATGAGATCTGCCACGGCTGTTGCCAAGGCCCTGTATTCAGCCTCGGCGCTAGAGCGGGACACCGTGGGTTGCTTTTTAGAAGACCAGGAAATTGGATGGGAACCAAGAAAACAACAGTAACCACTGATAGAGCGTCGTGTATCAAGACAGCCGGCCCAATCCGCATCGGTGTATCCGGTGAGACAGAACTCGCGTTGAGGACGAAAATGAAGACCATAGTCAAGGGTACCACGAAGATAACGCAGAATGCGTTTGACAGCAAGCAAATGAGGCTCCCGTGGAGCATGCATGTATTGGGAAACAACACCAACAGCATGCGTGATGTCCGGACGAGTGAAGGAGAGATACTGCAAGCCGCCGACAAGGCTGCGATAAAGAGTAGGATCAGACAGAGGAGCACCAGTGGTAAGTGTAAGCTTATCTTTAGTAGAAAGTGGAGTCTTGACAGGCTTGCAAGAATCCATGCCAGCTCGGTGAAGAAGATCACAGGTATACTTCTTTTGAGAGAGATGCAAACCAGAGGGATCGCGGGTGGCTTCAATGCCTAAGAAGTATCGTAATGGACCAAGGTCAGTCATGGAGAACTCATGACGCAACTTGGTAATAATGTCCTGGAGAGTTGCAGTAGAATTCCCTGTAATCAAAATGTCATCGACATAAAGCAATAAAATGATATGGGCACGCTCAGTATGGAAGATAAACATAGAAGAATCGGCTTTGCTAGTCCGAAAACCCAGGGTGTGAAGGTAGTCGGAAAAGCGGCGAAACCAAGCCCGAGGAGCTTGTTTGAGGCCGTAGAGAGCACGTCGAAGACGACAAACATGTTGGGGAAATTCAGGATGCACAAAACCTGTTGGTTGTTTCATATAAACTTCTTCGGAAATAGTACCATGAAGAAATGCATTCTTAACATCCAACTGTCGGACAGGCCAAGAGAATGAAGTAGCAAGACTAAGCACAGTTCGAACAGTAGTTGGTTTCACCACAGGACTAAAAGTTTCAGTATAATCAATGCCATGTTGTTGAGAATAGCCCTGAGCAACGAGACGGGCTTTATATCGTGCCAATGAACCATCAGCATTGCGTTTGACCCTGTAAATCCATTTACACCCAATGATATTGTGATGAAGTGGTGCAGGAACAAGTTCCCATGTATGATTTTGCAATAATGCAGTGTACTCATCACTCATGGCAAGTTTCCATTCACGATAACGGGAGGCTTCAGTATAGGTTTTAGGTTCAGGGATTGCGGTGGTTGTAGCAGTGAGATTGAGTCGGTGGACAGGTTTGGTGATACCGTGTTGGGCGCGTGTGGTTATGCGTGGTGGAGGTGGAGGGGAAGGTGAAGGTGAAGGTGAAGGTGAAGGTGAAGGTGAAGGTGAAGGTGAAGTATGTGTTATGAGTGGTGAGGAGATAGACGAGGAGGGTGCGGTGGAAGTGTGAGTGCATGTCAGAGGTGGAGATGGTACATAAGGTGGAATGACTGTGACAGGGTTGGAAAAGGAACCTAAAGAAGATAACATTGGAGAAGTAGTGAAAGAGGGGAAGGAAGGTGAGAGTGCAGGAAACTGAGTTTCATGAAAAGTGACATGCCTAGAAAGAATAATGCGACCAGAGGAAAGTTCAAGGCAACGATACCCTTTATAACCTTCGGTAAAACCTAAGAAGAGACAAGGAGTGGAACGGGGAGAGAGTTTATGAGATACAGTAGAAGAAAGATTAGGAAAGCATAAGCAACCAAAAGTACGAATATGATCAAATGCAGGTAGGGTACCATAGATTTTGTGATATGGTATGGAAAAGTGTAAGTGAGTAACTGGAAGACGATTAATAATGTATACAGCAAAAAATAATGCTTCAACCCAGTATGTAGGAGGAAGGCCAGCATGGAAAAGCAAGGACCTGGTAACATCAATAAGATGGCGATGCTTGCGCTCAGCAGCCCCATTTTGTTGGGGAGTGTGAGGGCAGGAGATGCGGTGGAGGATGCCATTTTGACGAAAATACTCACGAAAATTTTTATTAACAAATTCACCGCCCCCATCAGATTGGAAAACTTTAACAGTAGTCTGAAACTGATTTCGAATGAAGGCAGTGAAGGTAGTAAAATGATGGAAAACCTCACTCTTGTTTTTCATGGGGTAAATCCAAGTAAACTTGGAATAATCATCAAGAAACAACACATAATAACGAAAACCAGTATGAGATGAAACGGGTGATTGCCATACATCACTATGAATTAATTGAAAAGGAAAATGAGATTGCGAGGAGGAATATTGAAAAGAAAATCTATGATGTTTACCAAGTTCACAAGCCTTGCAAAAACGAGAAGCAGTGTTACGGTTGTTGCCGTATACAAGATTATTGGTGAAAAGATAAGAGAGGACATTATTGTTAGCATGAGCAAGACGCTGATGCCACAGTTGACGCGAGGACAGAGAGGCAGTAAGGGCGGGAAGGGGAGAAGATGGACCAACAAAAGCATCGTCGGAGGAAATTGGATAAAGAGGACCACCACTAACGGAGCGAAAAAGAATTTTCTGGGTCTTCGGATCCTTCAAACAAAAACAATTATCAGTAAATTCAGCAACACACTGATTGTCACGACAGAATTGACGAATAGATAAGAGATTTTTGCTTAACGATGGAACATAATAGACAGTGGGTAAGGGAAAAATATGTGTGTTAGTAACGAATTGGGAGGTGCCAATGGCCTGAATTGGAAGAAGAGTACCATCTCCAACACTGATTTGGTCGGGACCAAAATATGGTTTAGAGGTGATCAACATACCAGAGTTATGTGTCATATGAACGGAAGCACCGGTATCAGGGTACCATGCGTTATCGCGAAGGGTAACAGCCGAGAGTGATTGCTGCACTAAATTGGGGCAAGAACGAGCAATATGACCTGTGACACCACAATATTGACAGAGAATAGATGGTGCAGCTCCAAGAATGCCAGGATGAGGTGGTGCCGGACGAGAATAGTAATCATAGCGGGGCACATAGTTATCAGGGCGAGGAGAATAGCCACGAAAACCACCACCTCTACGCCCGCGGCCACGTCCCCGGCCGCGATAAGGAGGCCGATAAGAGTTATTACGATCATGACTTTGAGCAACAAGGGCAGCCTGCTCAGTGGTGGGGTTTTGTGCAAGGGAGACAGTGGAGGTAGAAGATGCAGAAGTAGTAGCAGCAACCATAGCCATAGGAGCAGTAGAAACAGGTGATGAATCCGGAAGAGCCCTTTTGTTCACTCGAGTTTCAAAAGCCAATAAAAGAGAACGAACATGAGTGAAAGTGGGCAACTGAGGTTGAGCAAGAAGAGGATTGACAATACTGTCGTACTCCGCTGGTAAGCCATTCAGGACCTGAAGAACAAGAACACTTTCTGTAGGGTCAGAATTAATCGCTTTCAGAGAATCACGAAGTGTCTTAGCTTCGGTAAGATAGGAGTGCATAGTCTGTGTCGTTTTCGTAAGGTTATGAAAACGAAGCTTGAGCTGATTTTGATTTGCCGAGGCATCATCAATGTAGAGACTATGAATGGCATCCCAGACTTCTTTCGCCGTTTGAAAACCATCAGCATCATAGATGTGTGCTAAAACATCCGGTGAAGCAGTGGAATAAATCCAGGTGAGAACCATGCTATCAGCTTGACACCATTGGGTATAGAGTGGATCGGGAGCCTTGATGGGATCGTGAGGTGCAGGAGGGCACGGGATGGCACCAGTGACGTGCCCGTCAAGTTGATGAGCACGAAGAGCATTAAGGAAGATGCTCTTCCAGAGGAGGTAATTGGTGAGATCAAGTTGGATCTTCACAAGCCGATGAATATCAGGGGTTGTGGGGGAAGAGGATGAAGGAAGAATGGAACCAACGGTGGTAGAAGAAGAAGCTGGAGTAGAAGGGCTAGAGGGGGGAGTGGGAGCCATGACACAGAGAAAAGAGAAAAGCACAAAACCCTAATTTGACCTATGCTCCGCTACCATATAGAAATTGTGTAAGGCGTGGATTGTATTGAATGGTGTTTACAAATATATAGAGACATAATAGACTTGTGCAGCACGAATATACTTGTGCAGCACGAATACATTAATTGTGTTGCCATATATACTAGTTATTCCTTATAGGAAATTCATACTTTGCTGTCCCTATCCATGAAATAGATATCATGTATTATTGACTGTGAACAAAATTTGCAATAATTGATTGAAAAAAGACCATAATACGTAATTAATTTTTATTTGGCGTTCTCTATTTTTGACAAACAATTAGCCAATCTTTGATTTTAATAAAGCACATATTCAATTATATTCTTGAGCCACACACATGGAACTAATATCCAACTAGCACTAAATATACTATCTTAGCAAACAATTGAGTGAATTATATATATATCCAAAATATCTTTCATTTTTTTTAGATTATAAAGCATAACAAATATGGAATTTCATAAGAGTGTTTTCCTAAAAAAAATTTTGATGATCTATTTTTATTATTTGTCTTTTAAGTAGCTAATGCGTTTATATCAGACATTGGTATCAATGTTGCACTTATATTATAAATTTGCATAGACTATACATATTACAATGAAAATACTGATTATTAATCATAAATACAACTACATCAAACGAAATTCATTTTGCTAGAATTAAATACAACTATTAATTGAATCCAAAATAAAATAATAAGCAGGACAACTCCCCGCGGGTGACACAATCTATCTTCAAACCTTCTTTCATCTTCATACTATGGTCGTACAATTTTTATTTATTTACCTTTTCTCCCAAGAAGATGGCAATAAATCTCTTGAAAAAATAAACCAAGCAATAAATTTAATATGATCGTTCTCTAACATTTGTAAGAAAGCTATGTATGCACTTTCGTCAAATATGTGAAATAGAAAACGTTTAAATTTTTGATAGCAATGGTTGCATTACCTGTGATGCATTCTCCAATTTCTTTGACAATTTCTTGAATAACCTCTGACTCTTTCCTGCACCAAGACAAGACAAAAATGAAAAGGCTGGAGCATTTTACTCATCCCATGTGAGGAGGTGAAAGTTAAAACAAAGCAATCTATATGAAAAAGTGACATAAAATTTTAGCTTTTAGATTATGATAAGTAGACAATCTTTTGCCCTCGTGAATATTTATGTTCCCAGGAACTTCTGCATGAGGCTTTTTCAGTTTGGTTATTTGAATATAATTTTGGACAAAAGATAAACTTGCTAACTATATTTTAATTTTAGCTTCATGGGTATCATTTATTTTTTTTTATAATTCATATGATACCACACTAATCATCCTATTCCTAGTAGATAACAATTTTGCGAAAAGAGGACAAGGTCGATTATATACTTACGTATTTTCTTCAACAAGTATCCCTTCCAGGCCTCCAATTTTTGCTAATGACTCTTTCCATTCATTTACTATCTCCTCCTCAAAAGCCTCTTGGTGCTTAGCAAAAGAGTTAGCGAAACTCTTCCTTTGATGCCTGACATGAGATGGATCTACATGATAGAAAACCGGCAAAACATAATATTGTTCATCTTGAGAGTGACGTCCCATGATGGTCACAAGTTCATTTAGGCACCATTTTGAGGCAGCATAATCTTGAGAGAGTACAACTATGGATGATTTTGATTCTTCAATTGCTTTTGGTAATTCTGATCGAATTTCCTTCCCGAATGGAATCCCTTCGTCATCAAAAAACACCAGATATCCTGCTCTATCCAACTCTCTCTTGAGGTGATCAATGAAAGTATACCGTGTATCTAGACCTCTGAAACTTAAGAATATGTCATAATGAAGGCATGGAGACGTTGAAGTGGAGGCTTGTTGTTCTGCTGGGTTGTTCTTTTGCTTAATCGGGTTGTGCTCCATGATGTAGAGTGGACTACTCACTGATATATATTCTTGTATCTACAAAAGAACCTGATGGATATTTTGTATTAGCTAGTGATCAATGTCTCTCATCAATCATCATCTAATAAATTTTTGTAGCTTGTTCATGTAGTTATAAAGAAGTTTTAATATGGGTATTGGATGGTGATGAGTGAAACATGGTTGTTCTGTATCAATTTGGAAGATCCAACTTCTTAAACAGGCTAAGTATAAATCTTGTGTCAGGAAAAGGATATATAGGCTATATAATTAAGACACAACTGGGCAGGCAGATAAACATAAGCTAGCTAGCTATAGTGAACTCTGCAACTAATTCTCACTTTCTTCCAACATCATTCAGTAAATTATATAACATTAAAAGACTCATAAATAATAGAAAAGAGATGAACAAATAGTGTGCTTTTAAACCCTTTAAATGGAAAAAAAAAAAAAACAGAGCTTTGATTGTCTAACTGGGTTAGATTGTAACAAAATTTGCATACAAAGCACTGACCTGAGTACGAAGATGCTAACAAACTATTGCAGAGGTGGAGATTGGAGGGGAGGTTCTCCCCTTAATTTCTCCAATAAATTGACCTCAAAACATGTCTCAGTATCACCAGAAAAGGAAGTAATCATGTGCTTTAAAAATTGAACCAAAACGCCTAAGGTCAGCTTAGCTATAGCAAAACTTTTTCTTTTTGAGAATCGAAGCAACTATTTGATATCCCACTAGTGGGACTATTTAAGCATTACTAATACTCTTCTCTTTCTTTACCAGATTACTAATACTTTATATTAGTTTTATATTAAAACTATTGTTATAAAACAAAGTATTAATCTTGTATTTTTGGTGATGTGATGAAGAGTTATTAGATGAGGAAGAGAGGAAGAAATCAAGGGAGGAAGGAAAATTTTGAGGAGGATGAGTCGGGCTGCCTGACTTCTACTTCTCTTTTCATTCATCGTTTTCTTTCATTTACCCACAATATTTATAATAATATATAGTATTTATTTGGTATGTATTTAGTATGTATTACAATGACATACATACAAGTATATATACATTATTTTATAACACTCCTCCTTGGATGTCATTGTGTTGTTGGGTAGAATACGCTTTGGGGATACTGCCTCATTAAAAACCTCACCAAGAAAAACCCAGTGGGATAAAAACTTGGTGAAGGAAAAAAGAGTGTAGTGCGTATTCTACTCCCCCTCATTTTGGCCTCCATTATCTTCTTGATATCGTTGCATGCCGATCGTCCTTGTCAGCTTCTGATGACATGTATTTTGTCTGATTACTTTTGGTACATCTTTACTTCAATTGGACAGAGTTGGCAGCATAATCTTCATAATTTTGTTGTAGGTGCATCAGTCTTGCCTTTTTGCTTTTGTGGGCCTGATGATATAGCAACTTCTTGTGCAATATTGTGGCAGATGTCCGACTGTGCCTTTTGTGGATCAAGTAGGGGATCTATATCAATAGGCTTAAATCATAAGCTTCAGGCTTTATGATACTAGCAATATAAATTGCACTTAGACAGGGTACTTCTGGACCAAACTAATAGCACGATATTTGGAAACCTCTTCTGGAGTTCCAATCACTAAACATACAAATTTATCCATGCTCAGAATGATTTAAATTCGGTCCAATTTTTGTAATTTCCCGGAAATTAGTTGCTTCAGGCATCTTGGATCCTTCAGGGATCTTCATGTGTATATCATGACTTATGGATCTATATTAATAAATAGGCTGTAATAGCATTCACTAGATGCATTTCAAATTCTTTTCATATGATGCCAGACTTATTAACATAATTGCATCCACCACAGGGGAGTAAATCTCCTCATAATTAAAATCAGGTCGTTCAGGTAAAATCTTGTGCAACCATGCTTTATATCTCATTTATATTTTCCGCACAAATACCCGTTTTTACGACTAATCAATTTTACACCCTCTGGTGTACGGACTACAGGTCCGAAAAATATATCGTTTCATAAGCGAGTTTAACACAGCCTTTAATTATATCTCTTTATTTTGGCCAATCATACAACTCCTACTATCATTAGTAGGTTCATGATCCTCATTTTTAATATTTAGCGCTATAAATTAAAATTCTATTCCGTCGACGGTTATTTCACGTCGGTTCCATCTTATTCCTGACGCTGTAATTGAAATCTCATCATGCTCATTTATTTCAGGTACCTGAGTTACTTCTGAAACTTTATCACTTTGTGTCAGAGAATCAACCTCTTCTAGAGGACTTTTAATTCAAACCTCTACTGGAGGCCATATTTTCTTACTGGGGCCATCTTATCACATTTGCTCCTTTTTCTCTATCGAGAATTTCTTTTCTTTTGGAACCGAGTATAATCTATATGGATTCATTTGCATACTTATATTGTTCTTCAGGAACATCAAAACAGGAGCATTTGCAGCTGGTATATAGTCACATATTTCAAATAAATATGTCTGGCAAATGACTTACTAATCTTTTGCAAATGAATCATTTCTTTGAACTTATATGGATTCATTTGCATACTTATATTGTTCTTCAGGAACATCAAAACAGGAGCATTTGCAGCTGGTATATAGTCACATATTTCAAATAAATATGTCTGGCAAATGACTTACTAATCTTTTGCAAATGAATCATTTCTTTGAACTTCAGGTTCATACTAATATTCGAGGATCAAAAATTAAATATTGATAAGTCATTTTAATAATTTCTTGATCCAGCTGCTTATTTTCTCTCCCCCTGATGTTGGGTAAAACATCAACTAATAAGCAAATATTTCTATAAATGAATCTCCAATCCCCTGTCATAGGTTTCAATTATCTTTATAATATATGGAGATACATACCCAACGTAGATTCCCAATCTTCTTTAAGGGACCAATTTCACAACCCTGTGGTGGAGCATTATATAACTCAAGGTCCGAAGATGGGAGATACTATGTATGTGACCCATTAATCAATTAAATGGGGGGGGGAAGGGGGAGGGGGTGTTCTTATAACATCATGTTGGCTTGATGCACAGTGTTGCTGCATATAAAATATCAATTTCTCAAGCAATAATATTTCACCAACAGTCGTGCAATCAATTGTCAATGTTCCCCCCAATTTGTTTGGGTTTATTTCCAATGATATACAATCTCTTATTGATGAAATATCCCAGCATTATCTAGACATATAGTCTAGTAACATAAGTAGGGACATGTGTCCGCAAGTGGCATAATAAGTGCGCACTTATGCCAACTTGCGTCACACAATAAACCATCTAGTCGATGCATCGTAAAAAATTACCTAGATGGTTAACACCGCGGATTGATCAGTCCGCGTTCATGTCCCTGAATTATTCTTAAACTTGCTGGTGATGCTAGGCCATTCTCATCTTAGGAAGGCCGTATAATAAATTTTGCAGCAAACAAACATATGAAAATTTATTGATTGTAAAAACTTCTTGTTTTTCAATCAATGATCAAAACAAATTTTGTGCATCATAATTGAATCGGGATGGCCCATCCGGTCATGCCAAACAATTAATCCATGAACCAACTTCAAGTTGGTGCCAGCTTCAGGCTGCGTAAGCTGTGTATTTAAACACTTAAAATTACTAGCTCCAGGCTAGTGCATTCCAACTTCTGGCTGGATATGTTAAGTTTCAATTACTCAACTGCTAGCTTCAGGCTAGCTATATATGTGCCAATTTTAAGCTTATTTCTGCCACTCATATCGGAAAAGATCAGAATTATTGAGCAATAATTAATGTAGTGGCAGACATTTCCAAAAGCAAATCCTCGAGGATTGTAAAGCTATGGAATTTTCTGAATAATAATATAATCCACCGAAAATCTTCTGGATCTTTTCGGGGACACCTGGCTATCTATGCTCAGGCTATAAGAAGGGGGAAGGATTACATGGGAAGATACAGGAAAAACTCATAGATATAGAAAAATTCATCAAAGCAAAGAAACAGAAAACTCAACCAAGACAAAAAAATGCCTTCCCTAGCTACTGTTTTCTTTGTTGAGGGTGCCTCACTAGGCAGAAGAAATAGATTGGCCTATAGCATGGTAAATGAACAACAAGAGGAACTGCCTAATGAGCTAGCAAGAATCCCACGTTTGGTTTTTTTTTTTTTTGAGGGTCAAATCAAACTTTCATTTCAAATGAGTTAGGAAAAATCCTAACAACAGTTTACAGAGAAGAAGAGAGCATGCAACAGCTACCCTCTAGAAATCCAACAAAGGATTACAGTACTAATACAAATGGAAATCAACAATTCCATAACAAGAAATACAATGTAACAAAGCAATTAAGTCTGTAGAGTTCTCCATTGTTAATGCCCTGGGTTTGAGCTGAGACAGCCCTTGAAACCTCAATTTCATATCGGAACTGATGTCAGCTAAGATGCTAACAGTAGACCGAGAACAACTCGTGAAATGCCGACGATTTCGCTCTCGCCAGAGATGGTAAATGCAAGCAGCCCAAGCAACTCTTAATATCATTGCTTTCAAGCTCCTCTTTTGCAGATGGCTTTTTGCCCAATGGAATTCAAATCTCCAATCACCAACTGCCCGATTAACAGAACATAAAGACAATAACTAAGCCCATACAGCACAGGAATAAGGACAAGCAAAGAAGAGATGATCCCGATTCTCAAGCACAGCAGAGCAAAAAAGACAATTCGCATTTAAGATAATGCCCCATTTCTGAAGCCTAGAACGAGTGCTCAGCCTATCTGAAATTGCTAACCAAGCAATAAAGTTATGCTTCGGTATGTGCCCAGGAGACCAAACAACTTTAAACCAATCAACCCTTTGATGTCTTACTCGAATAGAATCCCAAGCACTTTGGACTGTAAATCTGCCTGAAGTAGATAAAGTCCAAGCAATCACATCAGGACATGAAGAAGGAGTAATAAAAGTCGTCTCACATTGAAGTTGTGAAACCAAGTGAGAACGAGATACTGGCCAATTCCAGGTTCCATTTGAAATCAGAGAACTAACTCTAGCAAATATAGGAATTTTTGAGGTAATAATAAGATCAGGTCTAACTATAGGCCTTAGAGAACCCCTTGGAAGCCATGAATCCCACCAGAAAAAGGTATTACAACCATCACCAATACTGTGAGAGAAATTTTCAGAAAACTGACCTCGAAGTTTCAAAATCTTCCTAAAGCTCCATGAGCAGTCAGGAGGTATACTAATACTCCATAAGCTACGATGTTTAATATAGTAGGCATGGATCCATGCTACCCAAAGAGAGCCAGCCTTTAAAAGAAGGTTCCAAATATTTCGAGCAATACAAGCAGAATTCCAGGTTTTAAGCTCTTTTATGCCTAATCCTCCCTCTTGCTTCGGAAGAGTAATATCAGTCCAGGAAACTTTAGCTTTCCTGGCATTTGTAGAGTCACCTGACCAAAGAAAAGCTGCACATAATCTCTCAATTTCCTTTAGAATCCGAGAAGGCAAAACAAATAGGTTGGCCCAAAAGTTCTGTACACTAAAGAGCACAGAATTTACAAGCTGTAATCTGCCTGCAAAAGATAAAAGATGGGCACTCCAATGATTAATCCTGGCCAGAATCTTATCAATCAATGGTTTGCAATTCAGATAAGATAATTTCCCAGTTACTAAGGGAACTCCAAGGTACCGCACTGGTAAAGCACCATGCTGAAATCCACTTATCTGCAAAAATTGTTCTCGTTGTGTATCAGAAACTCCTGCAAGGAAAACCTCACATTTGGCAGGATTAAACTTGAGTCCAGAAAGAGTATAGAACTGGTCCAAAATTTGCATTACAGCTAAGGCTGATGCAGGGCTGCCATCCGAGAATATCATGAGGTCGTCAGCAAATAACAAATGCGAGAGTGCAATTTTTGAACAACGAGGGTGATAAGGCAGAAACTTATCAGCTGCAGCTTTATTCAACAAACATGATAGAATCTCCATAGAAATCACAAACAAGTAAGGAGAGAGGGGATCTCCTTGACGCATCCCCTTTCCACCTCCAAAATATCCACAAAGCGAACCATTTATGGATAAAGAGAACTTAGCTGTAGTAAAGCAGACCTTTAGCCATCTAAGGAATTTTGCAGGGAACCCCATTGCTTCAAGAACATTTAGAAGGAAGCTCCAATCCACAGAATCAAATGCCTTCATGAGATCTATTTTAAGAGTGCATCTACTAGAAATCCCAACACGATGATAATTGTGCACAATTTCATGTGCTAAGAGAATATTATCACCAATTCTCCTGCCAGGAATGAATGCTGTCTGATTTTTGCTGATAAGGTCAGGGAGGCATCTTTGTATTCGCTTTGCAAGAATTCTAGATATACATTTATACAAGGTTGAACAACAGGCTATAGGTCTAAAATCTGTCACCTTCTGAGCATTTGGTACTTTGGGGATCAAGCTAACAATAGTAGAGTTGAAACCCTTGAACATTTGCCCAGAATGGAAGAACTCTGTAATAGCTTGAATAACATCTTCACCAACAATTGACCAAGCAGCAGTGAAAAACTCTGCATTGTAGCCATCGGGCCCTGGGGCTTTGTCCTTCCCAAGAGAAAACATTGAAGCCTTAATTTCCTCAGCTGTGACCTCCGCTACTAACAGTGAACATTGTTCAGCCGATACTGTTTTATGGATAAGAGACTGAAAGTAGGGAATAGAGCCACCAGAAACCTCAGTGTTTGGTTTACCAAGGAAATCAGTGTAAAAGTTGATAAATGCATCTTCAATTTGCCGTGGTTCTGTGAGCAAAATACCAGCAGGGGAAAAAATTTGCCTTATAGTATTTCTTATTTTTCTTGCACGTACAATATTATGGAAGAACCCCGTGTTGGAGTCTCCACTAGAGAGCCACTTAATACGAGACTTCTGCTTTAAGAAAGACTCTTCTGCAAGGCGCAGCTCAGCTAAATTTGAGATAAGACATTGCTCAGCAGAGAGAAAATCTTCATCCATATCCCCATCAAGTATATGCTGCTGAATAGAATAGAGTTCTTTCTCTAAAGTAGTGATCCGTGAGGAAATATCATTATATTCCCTGTGATGCAGTTTCCGCAACTCTACTTTAAGCAATTTTAGCTTCTGCCAAAGCTTATACATCGCATAGCCCTCAATATGAATGTGCCAAACAGAGGCAGTAATAGAAAGGAATTCAGGATGAGTGAGCCATTGATTGCAGAATTTAAATGGCTTAGGGCCTTGAACTATAGTAGTTGAAGAATTGAAAAGTATTGGTGAATGATCTGAGATACCTGGAAGTAAGAACTCCACAATACTAGTAGGGAATTTGGATGCCCAGGTTGCATTGATAAGAAACCTATCAAGCTTGCGGAAGATAGGATTAGTTGGCTGCCTATTGGTCCAAGTAAAAAAAGAACCTGCATACGGATGGTCGAAAAGTCCATGCAAGGATAGACAATTTGCAAAAGCATTAATATCACTTCCCAGATGTGCAGTAGAGGAAGTGGACTCATCAGCCTTCAGAATGATGTTAAAATCTCCAAGTAGACACCACGGCATATTCCCAATAGATGAAGCATAATCATCAATACTACGGTACAAAGAAAGAGCTCTCTCCATAGCAGAATTGGAACCGTACACAAAAGTAGCATAGCAAGAAAGCTGCTCCCTTCTACTACTAACAAGACAATGGATGGTTTGGTCTGTAGTAGCAAGAACAGAGACATCCACTCTATCAGACCATAGCAACCATAAGCGCCCAAGACGCGCATGACTATAATTATTCACAAAGCTCCACCCAGGAAGAAAACTTTTCCTTATTTCAGAGACATTAGTAATTTGAACTCTGGTCTCAACAAGACAAGCAAGGTCAACAGAACAAGAGTAGATACGTTGCAAGATGGAAGATCTTTTAGAAGGGTCATTGAAACCCCTAACATTCCAAATCATCCATTTCATTTATGTAGGTAGTATAGTAGGAGAACTAGCCCCTTTAGGGGAAACTTGTACAGCCTTACCACGCCCACGACTGCGCTTTGCTTTAGGACCAGATTTTGGTTTGGGGGGCAAAACAACCTTCTTAGTAGTAGTAGCACACAACGGCTTTGAGGGATTAGAACCATCAATATTGTTGTCAGAAATCTCAGTAGATTCCTTAGAAATACTACTAGCAGAAGGTAGAATAGAAGAGGCTAAAACATCAGTAGTGGCATTAGAATAGCATACAGGGGCAGAAACCGAAGCAGCTGATTCCATTACAGAAGGAACTGATGAGTTAAATTGAGATGCAGAGAATGCTACATCCTGTGTAATGGTCTGAGGAACAACATCCTTCATTTGGCAAGGTAGAGTATCAGTAGTAGAAAGTATCAAACTGTTTGATGGCAGCTCAAGTTTGGTTGTATGTGCTTCTGCTACGGCCTTTGGAACCCATTGGACTGAGGGACATTTGATAGAACAAGCCATGGCATGATGCCCCCATTTATTGCATTTATCACAGAATTGAGGATTCCACGAATATGAAACATCAATAGTGCGTGTACGATCATCAAGTTGGACTTGCAGCTTGTCAAGAAGGGGCTTAGAAAAATCTACCTTCACACAGATGCTTACACGATCAGTTGACAACATTTTTGAACAATCTTGGTGCATATGTGAGGGTTCCCCAATAGCACTAGCCAAATAGCTCAAACCTTCTTTTGTGAGCAATTCCAATGGAACTTTCTTTAATTGCACCCACACAGGAATAAGAGATGTTGAGAAATCAACTGGTTGTATTTCTGCTTCCCATTTACGGAGTAATAAAGGGATACCACCAATGTGCCAGGGTCCTCCACATAGAGCTCGAGACAAAGAGTCTTCATCAGAAAATTGGAAGAGATAAAGCCCCTCTGAGTATGAAACAGCAGACACAGGACTATTCCTTCCCCACAGCCTTGATGCCATAGCTTGAATCAATCCCAGCTTTGGAGGAGATCCCATGAATTGACCAATTAAGCAAAGGGAATACTTCTTTCGACCAATTTCCAGAAGGTGAGATGGAATTTGGATGATATTATCAGAGAATATAGGCTGAACAAATTCCAATGGCTGAACTACCTTATTTTGGACTATATTAGACCAGGATGAAGTACCCGCAGCAACTTCAGGTTGAGAAATTACCGAACTCTTACCAGAAGCAGGAATCCCCAAATTGATTTTCGAAGCCCTAGAAATCCTAGCTTCCTTATGTGCCACAGCAGGAACCGAGGGGAAAGTAGAATTCTCAAACGCAGGGCATGGAACAATTACAGAGCCAGAAACATTCTTCCCTTTCAGCGATTTGTGGTCTTGAAAGCGAGCCTGAATCAGACCATCAATGCTACTAAAATCCATAACAATGGAGGATCGTTCTCGAAGAAGACCAGAAGAGTCCAGAATGGAAGAAGATGATGCCATGAGTGGAGGAGATAGAATGGATGGAGGAAGGATTTGGGTGAATAGAGGGAAAAATTTGAGAAAGAACAATCAGATCGCGATGATTTTTCGTTGAATCTTTGTTAAGAAACTAAAGTTCAGAGAAAAATCATAGAGAGAGAAATTGTAGAGAGAGAAGCACTCGCGATCCCCACGTTTGGTTTTTGTAGATGAGCTATACTCGTCTAGATTCTTTGTGACTCCAATGGAAGAAACTTTCTTCCTAGAGGACCAAGGCAATCTCATGACAAATTTTTATGGCTCAGCTAACTCTATAATGTTTTTCATATCTGCTAGGATGCAGGAATTTCAGCTAGAGCCTTCATGTCAAATTTTAAATCAAAGCAGTTATTATCAGGTTTCCATGATGGCTCGGAGCGTCCCAAGGGTGACTGGGTTACCACTTACATGGCCTAAGGTACGACTTTTATTGTGGAATTGCAGAGGTGGCAAGAAGGTCTCAAGACTTTGTGCGTACCTTAAAGGATCTGAGAATCAGTACAAGCCTAACATGGTACTGATTACTGAGACTTTGTGGCAAGCAGGAGCAGGAGAGAATCATGGTGTGATTCCACTTCGTTTTCCTCCAACGAATCGGTTTGAGATACCTGGAGAAAACAACAGGGGTGGTATGTGGTTCTCCTGGAACGACAGTGTTAGGGTCAACATTAATGGTGAGGCTCAGAGTTTCAGGGTTAATGTTGAACCCAACAGATAGATTACTTGTTTAAACATATGTATGAGAACCATTCTTCTTTGAATGTTCTCCAGTTATGGATCTGTTTTGCAATAATAATATGCATGTTTACTTTGAGCATTTTCCATTTATTATCTCATTTACGCCCACAGGCACAACTAATTATACTATCTTATTCGCTTCAGGGAATAATTTTGAGTCAATTCATTTGGGATCCACAATAATTTACTTTATTACTGGGGGTGTCTGTACTCGCGTAAATATACGATCTTCTAGATCATATTAAAACATGCGTTCTTCAGGAACATATTCGAATTTATGCTCTTCTGGAGCGTGTTAATCATTTTTTTTATTTCATTTCGAGATGTCATAATATGTTATATTGACATCCACAGACATATAATTCTCCCCCTTGTGGATGTCAATTTTGCATCGTCTTCGAGACTAATGCTTCAGGCATTATTCTAAGAAACAATTATAAAATACTGAAAAATAAATAAAATAAATTACAATGCATAATAATTTAAACTGAACATAAAATAAATTGAATATAAAATGAATTGCTCCTTCAGGGTAAGCAAATATAATATCCACCTTCCATCTTCTGGTGGTAATAGTTTTTATTTTCGATTTTCCTTTGAAGGATCTTCAGGATCTTTTGATCGGTAAGACTTCGAGTCTTCGTTGTATTTTCCATTATTTAGTCTGCTGGACTCTTATATTTAGTCTTCCAGACTATTATCATGTAAATTCCTATCCGCATTTAATACCCATAATAAATTTCTGCTGAAAATTGTAAGGGCCTCACATTCAAATAACATAAATAAAAACTTAATTAAAATAAATAATCAGGGGCTTTTTACTAATTACCCCAATTAAAATAAATGACAGGAAAATAAAATTGATGGGCCTTGTACGAGCCCAAGCAAAATATAAATAAAATTAAAGGCAAGGTAATTAAATACAATGGGCCCTTTTATAGCCCAATTAAAATTAAATTGCTGAAAAATAAATGCAATGGGCCTTTTTATTAATTAGCCCAATAAAAATTAAATTATCGCAAATTAAATACAATGGGCCTTATACGAGCCCAATAAAATCGTAAAGGAATAGGCGGCTTAGTCGGCCAATAAATGAATAATGGGCCTTTTTAATAGCCCAATCGGAATTTAAATAAAAACAGAAAATATGCTTACTCGATAAATCTTTCAGCAATAATATATAATATACGCTTATACGATAAAGGCGGCTTAGCCGACCAATAAATAAGAATATAATATAACGGCCTTCGGGGCTTGCCGGGAAAAAATTCGAGGTTTCAAATTCCGGCCAAAATCACTATTCGTGGTCGTCGGAAATTACTATTCACCGTGCCGGATAATGTTCCGAGGCATCAAATTCCGGCCAAACACTTCTGGGTTTGCCGGATTCCGACTAAAATCATGATTCACATGGCTAAAATTACTGTTCAAGATGCCGGATTTACTATTCATCGCCGGATTCTGGCCAAACACTATTCATAGGCCAAAAAACTAATTTCCAGGACTCACCGTGAGCTCACCATACATTTAATCATCCAAGATCAACATTAATTAAAGATTCAATCACACAATAACATCATTAATTAAAAAAATAATACATTCGTCTAGGACGAAATTGAGAAAATAAATAACTGAAGGACTGACGTGTACGGACTTACCTGCAGAAAAGGAAAAACTGCAGGGACTAAGATGCAAATCGGGTCATGAACAGTGTCAGCCCAAACATGTGCAGGGCCCAGCAGCACAGTGCCGGGTAGCGATGCAGGCAGCCCACAGCCCAAGTCCATAGCTGGCCCGAGCCAGCAACCCACGACCGGGTCGCGACCCGTCCAACACAAAACGGGTCTTGCCCGTTCAAAAAGGCGGGTTTGCACCTCTGGACGGCGGCGGCGGCGGCGCAGTAGTTGGAGAAGGGCGTCGCGAGCACGGCGACGTCGGGGCGTCACGGGGGGCGGCGAAAAACCGGTGGTTCATCGCCGAGACAAGGTGCAGGACCGGAGGGAAAGAGACCTGCGGGTTCTCCGTCGGGTCGTCGCCGTTTGGGGGCGCGTTGGACGGCGAGGGTGGTCGGCGAAGGGCTTGTCCGGTCGGCGACGATGTGAGGGTGGTCGTGGTGGTAGTGGTGAGATGAGATATTGCCCGGAACGAGACTAGATGAACAGTAACCGAAGGGTGTGTTCATCTTCTCCGGGTTGGTTTGCTTCATGCTTTCTCCCTTGATTTTCAGTGTTTTTCTGTACTGGATTTCTTCAGAAAAATGGGTAGAGTTATCGTGCTGATAACGTGTTATAAAACAAGGTATTAATCTTGTATTTTTGGTGTTGTGATGAAGAGTTATTAGATGAGGAAGAGAGGAAGAAATCAAGGGAGGAAGGAAAATTTTGAGGAGGATGAGTCGGGCTGCCCGACTTCTACTTCTCTTTTCATTCATCGTTTTCTTTCATTTACACACAATATATATAATAATATATAGTATGTATTTGGTATGTATTTAGTATATATTACAATGACATACATACAAGTATATATACATTATTTTATAACAACTATGTAGTTTTATATTTGTTTACTATTATAAGAGCTTGCTCATAAGCCTAACAACTCGCATACTAGTAAACTCAAGCTCGACCCGAGCTCGAGTTACGGGTCAATCTCAAATAGTTCGCGATCAATTGGCTCATTTACAACCTTAGATACGACCTTACCGTTATATCCTCAACATTTTTCTACCATTTTGTGGTTCAAGACCTCAGCATTGGTACTTTCTGTTTTATCGGAAAGCATAGATTTCATTCCATTCCATTGATAATAAATGAGAACATAGATGAATACATTAAAAACACAAAAAAATAAAATAGAAGTAAAATATTACAACCAGAAAATCTGATAGCTATTAATACTTCCTTACAACGAGAATGACAATATGGACTTGCAACACTTATGTGGGAACATGTAAATGCTGCCTCAAGTTTTTATTCAATTCATGGAAGCTGTACATGATACATAATCATCAACCAAAGCTGACAGTGGAGATGGAACACATATAAAGCATATTGATATGTTATAGGGGACCTTGCTAGGGTATAGCAAGCTTCCTTGGATTTGGTAGTTTCGACACTCGAAATTAAAGTAACGTTAAAATATCAACTAATGTTCCACAAACGGATGTAGCCGGATTGTTCTACAATTCATCTGAGTTGTACGAATTTTCTGGAAACAGGAGAGTAGCAAGGGCAATTTTCTCAGGGGGTGTCTCACCAAAACTATGCAGTAGCTGCATTTTGGGTTCCAACAGGACATGAAAAATGCAGAGGAATGATCCTTTTGAGCATCATAGAACATCCCTAATACCGGCGGAAATCAGTGCCCGGCCACAAATGCTTCTGAGTTGTGGCAGAACGTGTTGCATTAACATCCTTAATCTGGGGAGACTGAATTCATAATTGACGTTGCTGTAGTTTTCTTCATCTGCTGCAGTGTTTTGTCTTTCTTCGCTTTCCATTATCTCTTCTACTCCGTCACAAGACTAGACCAAAAGTAATGTACAATTATCAACTGATGTTCTAAAAGTGAATAGGGGCAGAACATTGTTGGGTTCATCTATGCTGTGGAAACAGAAGCGAAGCCAGCAGGACTTTGTCACCAACAGTTATGGTTGCAATTGCCCACAAAAAGGGACACAAATAATTTGCTCCATCAAATAAATGTCCACACTCCAAAGCTATTCAAAAGATGATTACACCAACCACGACGGACCTGCATGACTGATCATACCAACAAATCAGACGAAACCAAATATGGCTACTGCAAGACTCGAAATATGCAAATTAAAAGAACTGTAACCAAATAAGGAAACAATCAAATTGTAAGTAGATAGAAAGAGAAAATGGGATTAGAAAGTGAGACCAGAGGCAGACCTTAATCCAATTAACTCATTATAGGAATAACTATAATCTTCTGAATCCAACTCATCATCATCAGAGGAACTATAATCACCAGGAGCATGCTGGAGGATATCCTTAGCACTGGGATGGTCCTGCATAAATTGTTCTAGCAACTCTGTTGAACCAAAACTACCTTTGCCAAGAAATGGGAGTGGAGGAGCTATTGGTATGTTCTTTAGCATCCGACACCCAAAAACTTCAATTTCTTGTAAGGACTGGCAAATCAGTGACCCGTCACAAATGCTTGTGAGTCATGGCAGACCGTAAAGTCTTAATCTTCTTAATTTGGGGAGACTGAATTCAGAAGTGATGTAGCTTGGTCCACTTTCTTCACTTGTGATTACCTCTTCGATTCCTTTACATTTTTCTATGCCAATATATTCCAGGTTCTTGAGGTTTTGCAGCAACCCCATAGGGAACAACGTCTTCATTAGGAGACACTTGTATGCTTGAAGCTCCTTAAGATGAATAAAGATACTGCCATAGGATGGCATTACCAGATGGGGTGACATAATATCTACAAGGACACATAAGCTCTTTACATCAAAAAGATTTAGTGTCTCCAGTTTATTAAGAACATCAACAGATGATCCAGAGGGAGACGACACCAAACATTTCATTCCATCGTAGCCAACAATGCGAATAAACTTCAAGTCGGTTGCATTAGTTGTAGGAGGAAGTAAGCTCTTTGGACAATTGCAACGATCTAACACCAGCTCTTCAGTGCCTGGTGGAAGTTTATCAATTTGTCTGCTAATATCACATTCGTACATCTCAACTGTTCTAACATCTGCATCTGTCATCCTCAGCCGACATAGTATTCACAAAAAGATGGAAACTCACTAGTGGTTTCTCATGTTTTTGGAATTGCAAGTAACTGTACAATCCAATAAAGTCTTGAAAACCACATACCAAAGCTTCCAAATTCCTTAAGCCACCTACCTCCTCTTCTTTAACCATCAAATGGTGAAGTCCGAGGAATTGGAGACGGGAGAGATTTGGTAATATACCGTTGGGAAAAACCTCCACATTTGGGCAATTCATATTGAGATACCTGAGGTTGTGGAGCAATGCCGGGCCATGGGGCACTTCTATAAGTGGAGTCTCATATAAATCCAAAGCCTTCAATTCCTGAAGCTTGGCAAGCGATGGCGCATGCGTCAAAGAACGACATTCTGTAAGGAACAACCCAGTGAGTCTCACAAGATTAGAGATGGAACTTGGCAATTCTTTAATGTCAGCTCCCGAAAGATCAAGAACTTTGAGGCCATTAAATTTTTCGAGAAAAGAGTCCCCAATATATTCTAACCACCAATTGCGGCTTAACAAAAGTGTTGACAAATCAGGACAGCTTGGTGCGTGGCCAGATGGAATGTTCTTGATGTCGCTGTGTATAAATGAAGCTCTACACAAGTCTTTCCTCCACTTACCCACATCTGGCAATGATCTTGATTGCTTACCAGCTTCAACCATCACAACTGACCTGTCTCTCAATTCTTGAAGGGCAACATCCCTAATCAGATCATGCATCTTCACAGTTCTCTCCAGATACCGATCCCACACAGTTTTCCTATAGCCTTCCAACAAGCAGAGGCCTTCAAGTTGATTAAGCATGACATGGCCTTTATCAACCTCTTCTTGTCTACTCTTCCCTTCTTCTATTATTCCCTCACAAATCAAGAGCTCTATTAACCAATTTCTTTCAATGAAATAATCCTCAGGATACGATGCACAGTAGAGGAAACATTGTTGCAGAGATGGATCTTCTAAGCGAGCATAGCTCAATCTTAATACAACGAATACTTTTTGCTCCATGTCATCATCTTTTGTAACCTTTGATTCGCTTAGTTGAGCCAATGTATACCTCCATTCACTTACATCATCTACTCCTTTCATGCTTCTTGCCGACACCTTAATAGCAAGAGGTAAGCTGGCACATTCCCTTGCAACAGATTTCACAAGTGCTTCATCATCTATCTCGTACTCCTCAATCTCCTTGAATAATTCTAAGGCTTCTTCTTTTAAAAGAGGTTTTATTTTGACACTATTCTTTTTGCAACCCATTTTTCTACAGACTACATATGATCGAGTTGTAAAAATCAACTTGCATTTATTTTCCATTACTGGAAGTCCCACTTCATTGGTATCAAAATCATTCCACAAATCATCTAAGACAAGAATGAATTTTTGTTTTCTAATCAATTCTTCCATCAACCTTGCTGCCCTTTTCTTTATATCATCCTCCTCGGCAATACCTTTTTTATTATTTCCGTCGAGAATAGCCTGGGCAATACCTTCTTGTAACTTGAAAATGCTAAAATCTTGGGACACAGTAACCCAGTAACTTGGAGGAAACGAGTCTGATCTTTCTTGAAGTTGATTGTGAATATGTGTCATTAATGTGGTTTTCCCAACACCTCCCATTCCATAAACTCCAATCTTGTCAACATCATCCTTCATTAGCAAAGACCAGATCTCATCTTGTATTAGCTAATGATCGATGTATCTCATCAATCATCATCTAATAAATTTTTGTAGCTTGTTCATCTAGTTATAAAGAAGTTTTAATATGGGTATTGGTGATGATGAGTGAAACATGGTTGTTTGGAAGATCCAACTACTTAAACAGGCTAAGTATAAATCTTTTGTGCAGGAAAAGGATATATAGGCCATATAATTAAGACACAACTGGGCAGATAAATATAAGCTAGCTAGCTATAGTGACCTCTGCAACTAATTCACACTTTCTTCCAACATCATTCAGTAAATTATTTTGAGCCAACTTTAGTACTCGAGCACCATGAGGCCTTAGTTCCTGACTTGGTACAAAAAAGGCTTGGTCGTTGGAGGTCAGCCATATATACAAGAAGAGCCAACCATATCTTCTTGGCTTGTTTGTCTCGAATAATTCTCATCCCGTTTGTTTTGTTGGCCCTAAGTCATTCATGGCGAAGAACTTGCTTAGCTGTGCTTTCAAACTGTTGATTCCAGAGACATTCTTGCCAACAATCAGCATATCAACCATATAGAGCAATAGGATGATAAAATCATCGTCAGAAAATTTCTGAACGAACACACAATGATCTGAAGTGGTCTTCTTGTAGCCTTGCTGCTTCATCACCGACTCAAACCTCTTATACCACTGTCTTGGGGCTTGTTTTAAGCTGTAGAGGCTCTTCCTCAATCTGCAAACATAATCCTCTTTTCCTTTCTGTTGGAAACCCTCTGACTGCTTCATGTATATTTTTTCTTCCAAGTCACCATATAGGAAGACTGTTTTGACATCCATCTGCTCAATCTCCAGGTTGAGACTTGCAGCTAATCCCAGCACCGTACGAATTGAGGTCATTTTCACCACTGGTGAGAAGATATCATCAAAGTTATCCATTTCCTTTGACTGAAACATTTAACAACCAATCTTGCTTTGAATCTGGGAAGTGGACTATGCTCTTCATGTTTGATCCTGAACACCCACTTATTCTTCAAAGCTCTCTTGCCTTTAGGCAGCTTCACCAGCTCAAATGTCTTGTTCTCATGCAAGGATTTCATTTTTTCTTGCATGACTTGAACCCACTTCTCCTTATGCTCATCATCAATAGCTTCATCATAGCTTTCTGGTTCTTCTCCGTCAGTGAGCAATAAGTAATCACTTAGAGAATATCTGGTAGAGGGTTGCACAACTCTGCCAGACATTGCACGATAAGGAGAGCTACTTGAAGGCTGAGGATGGTCATCCTTGACTGTATCATCACTGTCATCATCCTCGTTACTCACAGCTTCTGCTGACTCTTCTTCAACAGGTACATCTGGAACTTCAGGATGAATATCCTAAACATCATCACCAACTTGCCTCGGTACCACTGCTGGAGGTAACTGGAACTCTACTGAATCATTACTGGATTTCTCTACTTTATCAATGTCTTCTATGGTTTGATCCTCCATAAAGACAACATCTCGACTCCTGATAAGCTTTTTCTCCATCGGATCATAGAACCTATAGCCAAGCATATTTTGACCATAACCGATGAATACACATTGCCTTGTCTTAGCATCCATTTTGCTTCTTTCATCCTTCGGAATGTGGACGTGAGCTTTGCACCCAAATACTCGTAAGTGATCATAGGATATGTCCCTTCCTGACCATGCCATCTCTGGAGCTTCATACTGATGAGGAACACATGGTGAATGGTTCAGCACATAAGCCGAGCAGTGCTTCTCCCTAGAAAACCTGTGGTAACTTTGAGTGAGAGAATAAGCTTCTGTTTCCCTCAATCAAAGTTCTTTTCATCTTCTCAGCTAAGCCATTCAACTGTGGAGTTTTGGGAGGAGTAAATTGATGCCAAATAACATGTTTTTTGTAGTAAACATCAAATGGACATGTGTACTCACACCATTATCTGTCCGAATACACTTTAGTTTCTTTCCAGTCTCTCTTTCCACCATGGTTAGAAACTGCTTGAAAACTACTAACACTCGATCCTTTGACTTCAATGTGTACACCCAAGTCTTCCGTGAATGATCATCAATAAATGTCACGAAATACCGGGCACCACCAAGGAAGGCTCATATAGATCTGAGTGTACCAGTTCTAACACATCTTTCTTTATGGAAGAAGGAGAACTCTTAAAAGAAACTCTATTTTGCTTACTAGCTAGACAATGAGAACACTTCTTCAGCTGGATCTGGTCTAATCCTGACAAAGCTTTCTTCTTGACTAGCTTCGCCATTGACTCCTCGCTCATATGTCCGAGACGTCTATGCCATAGCTGGACTTGGTTGTCATTCTCCACAACATTGACAACTTACTGGGAAATCTTGGCTTGGGTCACGAACAACTTTGACACCTTTGTACCTCGTGCCACCACCATCGAGCCTCTGGTGAGCTTCCACTTGCTGTTGTAGAAGGTGTTACAAAAACCTTCATCATCGGGCTTATCAACAGAGATCAGATTCAAGCGCATATCTGGAATATGTCTGACATTCTTCAAAATAAACTTCATCCCGTTCATGGTCTCTAGGCAGATATCTCCTTTACCGACAACCATCGAGGCTTTATCATTTTCCATTCTTATAGATCCAAAATTATTAGGCGTGTAAGATGAGAAGAGTTCTCTCCGTGATGTAGCATGGATGGTAGCACCACTATCAACCACCCAACTCGTCTCCTGTGTAGTGAGATTTATGATATCATCATCGCAGACAACATTGAATTCTCCAAGGGAATTGGCTTCATCATCACTGCTTTCTTTACATCTTTGCCTTTGTTCTTCTTCTGGTCTCTCTTGAACTGTCGACAAAATCTCTTGATGTGGCCCTTCTTCTTGCAGTAATGGCACTCAATATTTGCGAATTTGTTGGATTTTTCTCTGCTCTTGTCTCTACTGCTTTGACCTCTATTCTGGCTTCTCCCCCTCGTTACTGTGGCCAAGACTTCTGACTGTGAAGAAGATGAGCCTTGTGATCTTCGCCTCATTTCTTTATTCAGGATGCCACTCTTGATGGACGCCATACTGACCACACTATTAGGTGCAGAATTTGTGATTGACACCTTCAATATTTCCTATGAATTTGGGAGTGTTGCCAGAACCATAAGAGCAAGTACCTTATCGTCGAATTTTATGCCCATACTTGAAAACTGGTCTACGATCCCTTGTATTTCATTGTGGTGATCTGCAACAGTTGTAACTTCTTGATATTTTACATGCATCAACTTTGTCAAGTAAAAGAGCTTGTTGCTTCCTGTCTTAGTGGCATATAATTCTTCGAGCCTCTCCCACAGAGTTCTTGCATGCTCAATGCTAGAAATGTGGTTATAAACATTATTTTCAACAAATTGTCGTATGTAGCCGCATAGCTGACTATGCTCGAATTCCCATTCTTCGTCTGATTTGTTTTCAGGTTTTACCGTACTAAGTACCGGTAAGTGCATCTTCATGACGAACAAGAGATCCTCCATCTTGTTTCTCCATAAGTGGTAATTTATGCCATCAAGAATGATCATCTTGTTTATCTTTGCCTCCATCTAGACCAAAATTTTAACTGACTCTTTTGGTCTAGAAAAATTCCCGATAGTGAATAGTACTCGCACAGATGAATAGTACAAAAACGGCGAACAGTGCCGTATGTATGAGCAAGACCGTATATATGAACAATTGAGTATTAAGAATACTGTATGTGTGGACAGAGTACCTGTATTGGAATAGGCCTTGCTCATACATACGGCACTGTTCGCCGTTTTTGTACTATTCATCTGTGCGGGTACTATTTACCGCCAGGAATTTTTCTAGACCAAAAAAGTTAGTTAAATTTATGGTCTAGATGGAGGCAAAGAAAAACAAGATGATCACTCTTGATGCCACAAATTACCACCTATGGAGAAACAAGATGAAGGATCTCCTGTTCGTCATGAAGATGCACTTACCGATATTTAGTATGGTAAAACCTGAAAATAAATCAGACGAAGAATGGGGAATTCGAGCATAATCAGGTATGCGGCTACATACGGCAATTTGTTGAAAATAATATTTATAACCACATTTCTAGCATTGAGCATGCAAGAACTCTATGGGAGAAGCTCGAAGAATTATATGCCTCTAAGACAGGAAACAACAAGCTCTTTTACTTGACAAAGTTGATGCAAGTAAAATATCAAGACGGCACAACTGTTGCAGATCACCTCAATAAAATACAAAGGATCGTAGACCAGTTGTCAAGTATAGGCATAAAATTCGACAACGAGGTACTTGCTCTTATGGTTTTGGCAACACTCCCAGATTCATGGAAAACATTGAAGGTGTCAATCACAAATTCTGCACCTAACGGTGTGGTCAGTATGACGTCCGTCAAAAGTGGCATCCTGAATGAAGAAATGAGACGAAGATCACAAGGCTCATCTTCTTCACAGTCAAAAGACTTGGCCATAGTGACGAGGAGGAAAAGCCAGAATAGAGGTCAAAGCAGCAGAGACAAAAGCAGAGAAAAATCCAATAAATTTGCAAATGTTAAGTGCCATTACTGCAAGAAGAAGGGCCACATCAAGAGATTTTGCCGACAGTTCAAGAAAGACTAGAAGAAGAAAAAAGGCAAAGATGTGAAGAAAGCAGTGATGATAAAGCCAATTTCCTCGGAGAATTCAATGTTGTCTGCGATGATGATATCATAAATCTTACGACACAGGAGATGAGTTGGGTGGTTGATAATGGTGCTACCATCCATGCTACATCACGGAGAGAACTCTTCTCATCTTACACGCCTGGTAATTTTGGGTCTATAAGAATGGGAAATGATAAAACCTCGATGGTTTTCGACAAAGGAGATATCTGCCTAGAGACCATGAACGGGATGAAGCTTATTTTGAAGAATGTCAGGCATATTCCAGATATGCGCCTGAATCTGATCTCTGTTGATAAGCTCGATGATGAAGGTTTTTGTAACACCTTCTACAACGGTAAGTGGAAACTCACCAAATGCTCGCTGGTGGTGGCACGAGGTACAAAGGGGTCAAAGTTGTTCGTGACCCAAGCGAAGATTTCCCAACAAGTTGTCAATGTTGTGGAGAATGACAGCCAAGTCCACCTATGACATAGACGTCAGCGAGGAGTCAATGGCAAAGCTAGTCAAGAAGAAAGCTTTGTCAGGATTGGACCAGATCCAGCTGAAGAAGTGTTCTCATTGTCTAGCTGGTAAGCAAAATAGAGTTTCTTTTAAGAGTTCTCCTTCTTCCATAAAGAAAGATGTGTTAGAACTGGTACACTCAGATCTATATGAGCCTTTCAACAAGTCCCTTGGTGGTGCCCGGTATTTCGTGACATTTATTGATGATCATTCACGGAAGACTTGGGTGTACACATTGAAGTCAAAGGATCGAGTGTTAGCAGTTTTCAAGCAGTTTCTAACCATGGTGGAAAGAGAGATTGGAAAGAAACTAAAGTGTATCCGGACAGATAATGGTGGTGAGTACACAGGTCCATTTGATGTTTACTGCAAAGAACATGGTATTTGGCACCAATTTACTCCTCCCAAAACTCCACAGTTGAATGGCTTAGTTGAGAGGATGAACAAAACTTTGATTGAGAAAACCAGATGTTTACTCTCTCATTCAAAGTTACCATAGGTTTTCTAGGGAGAAGCATTGCTTACAGCGACTTATGTGCTGAACCATTCACCATGCGTTCCTCTTCAGTATGAAGCTCCAGAGAAGGTGTGGTCATGAAGGGACATATCCTATGATCACCTACGAGTATTTGGGTGCAAAGCTCAAGTCCACATTCCGAAGGATGAAAGAAGCAAACTGGATGCTAAGACGAGGCAGTGTGTATTCATCGTTTATGGTCAAGATATGCTTGGCTATAGGTTCTATGATCCGGTGAAGAAAAAGCTTATCAGGAGTCGAGATGTTGTCTTTATGGAGGATCAAACCATAGAAGACATTGATAAAGTAGAGAAATCCAGTAATGATTCAGTAGAGTTACAGTTACCTCCAGCAGTAGTGCCGAGGCAAGTAGGAGATGATGTTCAGGATATTCATCCTGAAGTTCCAGATGTACTTGTTGAAGATGAGTCAGCAGAAGCTGAGAGTAACGAGGATGTTGGCAATGATGATACAGTCAGGGATGACCATCCTCAGCCTTCAAGTAGCTCTCCTTATCGTATAAGGTCTGGCAGAGTTGTGCAACCCTGTACCAGATATTCTCTAAGTGATTACTTATTGCTCACTGACGGGAGAGAACTAGAAAGCTATGATGAAGCCATGCATTAGGAGAAGTGGGTTCAAGTCATGCAAGAAGAAATGAAATCCTTACATGAGAACAAGACATTTGAGCTGGTGAAGCTGCCTAAAGACAAGAGAGCTTTGAAGAATAAGTGGGTGTTCAGGATCAAACTTGAAGAACATAGTCCACTCCCTAGGTTGAAAGCAAGATTGGTTGTCAAAGGTTTCAGTCAAAGGAATGGGATAGACTTTGATGAAATCTTCACACCAGTGGTGAAAATGACCTCAATTCGCACGGTGCTCGGATTAGCTGCAAGTCTCAACCTGGAGATTGAGCAGATGGATGTCAAAACAGCCTTCCTACATTGTGACTTGGAAGAAGAATTATACATTTAGCAACCAGGGGGTTTCCAACAGAAAGGAAAAGAGGATGCCGTTGATATTAGCACGCTAATAGCTTAACGAAACTATGCACACCTTGCTTCCCTGCCTCACTTGGGAGTACTGGAAGCTCTAAAGATCAAGATTTAGTTACTCGAATGGTAAAATCAAAAACCAATGTTTATAATCTGAAATGACTCCAAGGTTTTATTGCTTAAACTGGGTATTTTACAGAGAGGGAGAGAGTACACTTTCTGGGAACTCCAGTTGTGTGCTGCTCTATTACAAGTGATGAATATTTACAGGCCTGGAAAGGCAACCCGAGTGCTCATTGGGCCCCATCGACGGCTGCCAGATTCCTTCCTATCTTGACATCCTGGTGGACTGAGGGTCCCACCACTAATAATACACGCCAATAATACATGCCTGGTGGACTGAGGGTCCCACCACTAATAATACACGCCAATAATACATGCCCGGTGGGCTGAGGGTCCCACCACTAATAATACACGCCAATAATACATGCCTGGTAGGCCTGAGGGTCCCACCACTAATAGTGTTTGCCGCCGTGGGGGGGTCTGTCTTGGCTGCTTGTTTTGCTTGCTTCACCACGCTCTGCTGTCGCTCCGCTGTGGCTGGCTCAGGTCTGCCACCACGCTCGGTTGTCACTTCGCTGTGGGAGTCAGAAGACGGGTTGGTAAGGGTCATCGTCGCTGCTGGCGCTGGAGTAGGGGTTACGAGTGCTTGAGGTGGTGCGGTTGTTCCGCCATCGTTGTAGAATGCGGTCGTCATATTCCTCTTCTGCCTCAGTTTCTTCCAAGTTGTGGGTTTCCCGCGCCACCTCCTCAAGGTGCTGGTATGCCGTATTCACCTCGGTGCGCGAGAGCTGGTTGAGGTGGTTGAGGTCAAGCCCTTTGGGGGCAGCGCTGTTGGCCACCCTGGGTGTGAGGGAGTGTTCCCTGTATTCCAGCATCTGGATGTAGAGGGCCAGCTGCGCCATGGTGTAGTGGAGTTGATTGTGAATGCGGCGATTCGTAGATCGTCGAAGTCTGCTGGCCTGTTCCATGCTTCGTCGTGGAGGGCTGAAGTATAACTCTGACATATCCTCCTCGAAGGTCTGCATCTGTGTGAGCTGTCGCCTCCGGTTACTATGAGAGCTTGGTTGTCCGGCCAGATCCATCTGTCGCTCGGCTTCTCGTTCCCAACGATAAGCTCGTTGTAGGCTCCTTCGCTGGTCAAATGGTGACCGGTTGTTTCGTCCCTGATCTGCCATTCCTGCAAAAGTAAACCGGTCAGCCTTGAAAGCGAGTCTGCCAGGATGTTTTGTTTGCCATCAATGTGCTCAAAATGGACAGTTATGCCTGTTCCATTGATAAAATCCGTGAAAGCAATCCATCGCACTCTAGAGGGCTTGTGTTGGTTGCTTTTGTTGTGGTAGCTTATGATCGCCTGGCAATCTGTTCGGATGGTTATTTCCCCCTTGTCAAGGTAATAAATTTTGAAACTTTGCAGTGCCTCCATGACTGCATAAATTTCCGCATCAATTGTGGATTTTGGCTGTTGGAACTTTCCACTGGCATATGCGCAAACCTTCTCCTTTGACCGCGGGTCCATCCTCTTGCTTTTCCATTTGCAAATTGCCCCCCATCCGTCTATGCATCCATCAGCTTCAATGATAATGTACGCATTTTCGGGTGGTATCTCCATGTCAGGCAGGTTCTGCACTTGCTGCTTAATTTGTCTTACTATTTCCCAGTCTGAGGATTTCATTCTCTTATCTCCATGAGGGCTTGTTTTCTCATAGAGTGGGCCTAAGAGTATTCCCAATTTCGGGATATACATTCGGGCATAGTTAAGCACCCCGAGCCATGATCTTAGTCCCCTTTTTTCTTTGAGCTGATCCTCCCCTACTTCAGCTATCTTTTTGATTATGTGGGGCTGGAGTTTAATACTCCTTCCCTTGATGATGGCCCCAAGGAACTCTACTTCCTCCACCGCTATCTTCATCTTTGTAGGTGATAGTACTAATCCTTCTTTCTAGCAAATATCCAGCATCCTCCTGAGGTGCTCAGCATGTTCTCTTTCAGTCCTGGAGAATACCAGGATATCATCTATGTAAACTACAATGAATTCCTAGCACTCTCTGAAGCAGTTATCCATCTTTCTCTGGAATACTGCTGGTGCATTCTTCAGTCCGAATGGCATAACAAGCCATTCATACAGTCCTTCAGGTGTGATGAATGCCGTCCATGGTATGCTTTCTTCTGCCATTGCTACCTGATGGAAGCTACTTTTTAGGTCAAACTTTGAGAATATGGCCGCCCCTCCTATTTTCTGGATGATGGTGTTTATCCTAGGCAGGGAGTACTGATCTTTGTAGGTATTGTCATTGAGGGTTTTGTAATTGAACACCATCCTCTCCTTTCCTTTTGTCTCTTTCCCCGTTGTTGAGTCCACGGTGGTGCCCGAGTAGACTATCATTGCCATAGTCCGGTGCCTGCTCTTGCTTGGCCTTATGACCCCCAATTTTAGCAGGGAATCAACGTGCTGTTTGAATTGGGCCTTCATTGCTGGAGTCACGTGTTTCATTGGTTTATCTTGTACCGTCAGGTTTTCGTTGATGATGTCCAGCTTGCAAATTATTTTGTTTTTGGCCCAGTGTTTCAGGGGCTCTTCTCCGATGTAACCCTGGTTTTGTAATTCCTTATGAAGCTGTGTAAATTTCTTGACGAATTGCGCGCTGGCCTTTGGTCCTATATTGACCGCCGCTACTTCTTCTTGTATCTGGATGTATTCCTCTTCTTCCATTCTGAGCTCTGGTATTGCAAGGCCTGCTACTTCTACATCGGGCCTGGTGTTTATCTGTGTTACGTTTTTGTAGAATGTGACTACGTTTCCTTCCACTCGTAAGCCTCCTTGCATTGACCTTATAAAGTTGCACCCAATCAGCATTTCTATTCCGTCCGTCCTCATGCTGAACGCATATGTGAAAGGAATCCTAAACTTATTTCCCTCAATCTCCATTTGGCCTCCCTTAAGCTTTTTAGTTGCGAGGTCCTGAGAGTTGATTCCGGAAAACCTGGTAGGTATAGGGCTCTCCTCTATTGCTTTCTCTGGGACAGATCTGATGTTAATACAACACGTCGTACACCCTGTGTCTAGGATGGCTCGTATTTTGAATTTTTCCACTTCGGGTATGGTAAAGGTGACCTCTAAGTTATAGAGGTTGTTGAGTTTTCTCCTGCTTGTTGTTAACATGACTGCTTCTCCGGTTTTTGCGTAGTCTTCTGGTTCGCTTATCACCACGCCTTTTCCTTTGCGCTTCCTTTCCATTTCCTCAAGGTCCTTCCCGAGGTCTGCTTCGAGGGTGCCCTGTCTCAGCTCCTCATTCTCCTTCCTTAGCCTGTCGTTTTCCTCCACCAAACGGTCCGTATATTTCAACAATTCTGCTATCAACTGATCCTTGGAGCTGTATTCCTTTGGCTGTTTTGGGGGAATGGGCACCGTAATCCCCAGTTGCACTTTTGCACACATGGGGCATAGTAGGAGGTCACAGTTGGCACAGAACATTTTCATTCTGACCCCTACTTCAACGTTACATCCTTGGCACCTCTGTTTTACCGTTGTGCCACTGAATTGTGCATCCTTATGCTCGCAATCCCATTGGTCGCCCTTTAACTTGATTTCCGGTAACCATCGGGTCACCTTTTCATCCCTTAACATGAATACCAGGTCTTCTTGGCCGAGATTTCCCGTGAAATCCCCTGTTTCTCCATCCAAGTAACTGTAGATATCACTAAGATCATCCTCGTCCATGTCTACGGAAACAACGTCCAGTTCATCAGCAAGCGCCAGCTCGGTGACGACTGCTTTTCTGGCCATGTTGCCTACCTTGCTTGTGCATTCTCGGGCGAAATGCCCCTCCTTTCCACACACATAGCACTTGCATTTTCGTACTCTCCCCTTTTCACCGTCCTTTCTCTTGAAGACTCCGACATGAGTTTCGTGTGGCTTTCCTTTGTATGTCTGTGTCTTCCTTAGCTGGTACCGCTTCCGTTCTCCGTAATACCCTGGGATAGGTATCTTTTCGCAGAAGGAGAGTTCTTTTAATCCTCTCTGTATCGCCGCTTTCCTGCAAATCTCCGCAAGGTAATTGTAGGCGAATGCTATTCGGGGCATTACCCCAATTACATCCGTCTGATGCTTTTCCTTCCACGCGTCTTCCAATTCTTTTCCTATCAGGGGTGGGAGCTTTCTGAACAATTTGTCGGAGAGCTCCATTCCCAGATACATTCTTCCTGATTTTGCTGCCAAGGTTTTGTAGTCACGGAAGTAATCCCATATATTCCTGAGATTACTGCAAGTGAGCCTCTCCAGTTCCTTGTAGGCCCTGTCCTGCTCATCTGTCATTCCTTGGTAGGGGTCTTCTAGGAAGAGGCTTCTTCGGATCTGGGAGATGACATTCTGTGTTTCGTCAGCCTGCCGAAGGACGTCAGCATATGGTTCTGGGTACGCCATCCTCCACTGGATCCAGATTAGCTTTTCATCTTCGCCAAGCAGATTTTCGATATAATCTACTTTGGCTTTGTTATCATTCCACGTCTTGGCGGGATCATCAATATGATTTAGGGTAATCTTTTCTCATCTGTCAAAGACTTCTCTGTACAGGCCTATATCGTCCGGGAGGACCAGAATTGCTCCTTGCTCATGCTGTGCTGATGGCAGTGTCCATAAGTTCGACGTATACCCTCCCGCTTTGGCCCTTAGCTTCTTTTCGTTGTATCCTCCGTAAATTGTTGTTTCGTTTTTTGAGGTAGAAGCTATTGCTCTGGCTGGGGGGTACTGGACTCCTCTTCCCATGTTTTCGTCCTGGGGTGCAACTTTATAAGGTCAATGCAAGGAGGCTTACGAGTGGAAGGAAACGTAGTCACATTCTACAAAAACGTAACACAGATAAACACCAGGCCCGATGTAGAAGTAGCAGGCCTTGCAATACCAGAGCTCAGAATGGAAGAAGAGGAATACATCCAGATACAAGAAGAAGTAGCAGCGGTCAATATAGGACCAAAGGCCAGCGCGCAATTCGTCAAGAAATTTACACAGCTTCATAAGGAATTACAAAACCAGGGTTACATCGGAGAAGAGCCCCTGAAACACTGGGCCAAAAACAAAATAATTTGCAAGCTGGACATCATCAACGAAAACCTGACGGTACAAGATAAACCAATGAAACACGTGACTCCAGCAATGAAGGCTCAATTCAAACAGCACGTTGATTCCCTGCTAAAATTGGGGGTCATAAGGCCAAGCAAGAGCAGGCACCGGACTATGGCAATGATAGTCTACTCGGGCACCACCGTGGACTCAACAACGGGGAAGGAGACAAAAGGAAAGGAGAGGATGGTGTTCAATTACAAAACCCTCAATGACAATACCTACAAAGATCAGTACTCCCTGCTTGGGATAAACACCATCATCCAGAAAATAGGAGGGGCGGCCATATTCTCAAAGTTTGACCTAAAAAGTGGCTTCCATCAGGTAGCAATGGCAGAAGAAAGCATACCATGGACGGCATTCATCACACCTGAAGGACTGTATGAATGGCTTGTTATGCCATTCGGACTGAAGAATGCACCAGCAGTATTCCAGAGAAAGATGGATAACTGCTTCAGAGAGTGCCAGGAATTCATTGCAGTTTATATAGATGATATCCTGGTATTCTCCAGGACTGAAAGAGAACATGCTGAGCACCTCAGGAGGATGCTGGATATTTGCCAGAAAGAAGGATTAGTACTATCACCTACAAAGATGAAGATAGCGGTGGAGGAAGTAGAGTTCCTTGGGGCCATCATCAAGGGAAGGAGTATTAAACTCCAGCCCCACATAATCAAAAAGATAGCTGAAGTAGGAGAGGATCAGCTCAAAGAAAAAAAGGGACTAAGATCATGGCTCGGGGTGCTTAACTATGCCCGAATGTATATCCCGAAATTGGGAATACTCTTAGGCCCACTCAATGAGAAAACAAGCCCTCATGGAGATAAGAGAATGAAATCCTCAGACTGGGAAATAGTAAGACAAATTAAGCAGCAAGTGCAGAACCTGCCTGACATGGAGATACCACCCGAAAATGCGTACATTATCATTGAAGCTGATGGATGCATAGACGGATGAGGGGCAATTAACAAATGGAAAAGCAAGAGGATGGACCCGCGGTCAAAGGAGAAGGTTTGCGCATATACCAGTGGAAAGTTCCAACAGCCAAAATCCACAATTGATGCGGAAATTTATGCAGTCATGGAGGCACTGCAAAGTTTCAAAATTTATTACCTTGACAAGGGGGAAATAACCATCCGAACAGATTGCCAGGCGATCATAAGCTACCACAACAAAAGCAACCAACACAAGCCCTCTAGAGTGCGATGGATTGCCTTCACGGATTTTATCAATGGAACAGGCACAACTGTCCATTTTGAGCACATTGATGGCAAACAAAACATCCTGGCAGACTCGCTTTCAAGGCTGACCGGTTTACTTTTGCAGGAATGGCAGATCAGGGACGAAACAACCGGTCACTATTTGACTAGCGAAGGAGCCTACAACGAGCTTACCGTTGGGAACGAGAAGCCGAGCGACAGATGGATCTGGCCGGACAACCAAGCTCTCATAGCAACCGGAGGCGACAGCTCACACAGATGCAGACCTTCGAGGAGGATATGTCAGAGTTATACTTCAGCCCTCCACGACGAAGCATGGAACAGGCCATCAGACTTCGGCGATCTACGAATCGCCGCATTCACAATCAACTCCACTACACCATGGCGCAGCTGGCCCTCTACATCCAGATGCTGGAATACAGGGAACACTCCCTCACACTCAGGGTGGCCAACAACGCTGCCCCCAAAGGGCTTGACCTCAACCACCTCAACCAGCTCTCGCGCACCAAGGCGAATACGGCATACCAGCACCTTGAGGAGGTGGCGCGGGAAACCCGCAACTTGGAAGAAACTGAGGCAGAAGAGGAATATGACGACCGCATCCTACAACGATGGCGGAACAACCGCACCACCTCAAGCACTCGCAACCCCTACTCCAGCGCCAGCAGCGACGATGACCCTTACCAACCCGTCTTCTGACTCCCACAGCGGAGTGACAGCCGAGCGTGGTGGCAGACCTGAGCCAGCCACAGCGGAGCGACAGCAGAGCGTGGTGAAGCAAGCAAAACAAGCAGCCAAGACAGACCCCCCACGGCGGCAAACACTATTAGTGGTGGGACCCTCAGGCCCACCGGCATGTATTATTGGCGTGTATTATTAGTGGTGGGACCCTCAGCCCACCAGGCATGTATTATTGGCGTGTATTATTAGTGGTGGGACCCTCAGTCCACCAGGATGTCAAGATAGGAAGGAATCTGGCAGCCGCCGATGGGGCCCAATGAGCACCCGGGTTGCCTTTCCAGGCCTATAAATAGGCATCACTTGTAATAGAGCAGCACACAACTGGAGTTCCCAGAAAGTGTACTCTCTCCCTCTCTGTAAAATACCCAGTTTAAGCAATAAAACCTTGGAGTCATTTCAGATTATAAACATTGGTTTTTGATTTTACCATTCGAGTAACTAAATCTTGATCTTTAGAGCTTCCAGTACTCCCAAGTGAGGCAGGGAAGCAAGGTCCTGCCCCCCCCCCCCCCCCCGTGCGCTTTATGAGGCTTACCGATCCGTCTGATCTACTTCTTGTTTGCACATCTGCGGGTCTCCTGGTTACTGGCATAACATTATGTTTGCAGATTGAGGAAGAGCCTCTACGGCTTAAAACAAGCCCCAAGACAGTGGTATAAGAAGTTTGAGTAGGTGACGAAGCAACAAGGCTACAAGAAGACCACTTCAGATCACTGTGTGTTCGTTCAGAAATTTTCTGACGATGATTTTATCATCCTATTGCTCTATATGGATGATATGATGATTGTTGGCAAGAATGTCTCCAGAATCAACAGTTTGAAAACACAGCTAAGCAAGTTTTTCGCATGAAAGACTTGGGGCCAGCAAAACAAATTCTCGGGATGAGAATTATTCGAGACCAACAAGCCAAGAAGATGGTTGTCTCAGTAGAAGTATATTGAGAAAGTACTTCAGAGGTTCAACATGAATAAGGCTTAAGCAGCTAGTTTTCCTCTTGCTAACTACTTTAGACTGAGTTCTGAGCAGAGTTCTGAGCAGAGTCCCTCCACAGATGAGGAGAAGAGAGAGACTAACTTGCTGAGTTAGGCACTGTTTTTTACAAGAAGAAAAAAAACTCTGCTTCTCCTCATCTGTGGAGGGACTCTGCTCAGAACTCTGCTCAGAACTCAGTCTAAAGTAGTTAGCAAGAGGACAACTAACTGCTTTAGCCTTATCCATATTGAACCTCTAGAGTACTTTCTCAATGTACTTCTCTTGAGAGAACCATATCTTCTTGACTTGTCGGTTTCGAATAATTCTCATCTCGAGAATTTGTTTTGCTGGCCCCAAGTCTTTCATGGCGAAAAACTTGCTTAGCTATACTTTCAAGCTGTTGATTTTGGAGACATTTTTGCCAACAATAAACATATCATCAACATAGAGCAATAGAATGATAAAATCATCGTCAGAAAAATTTCTGAACGAACACACAGTGATCTGAACTGGTCTTCTTGTAGCCTTGCTGCTTCATCATTGACTTAAACTTCTTATACCACTGTCTTGGGGCTTGTTTTAAGCCGTAAAGTCTCTTCCTCAATCTGCAAACATAAGTCCTCTTTTCCTTTCTGCTGGAAACCCTCTGGCTGCTCCATGTATATTTCTTCTTCCAAGTCACCATGTAGGAAGGCTGTTTTGACATCCATCTGCTCAATCTCCAGGTTAAGACTTGCAGCTAATCCCAGCACCGTGCGAATTGAGGTCATTTTCACCGCTGGTGTGAAGATTTCATCAAAGTCTATCCCTTTCCTTTGACTGAAACCTTTGACAACCAATCTTGCTTTGAACCTGGAGAGTAGAGTATGCTCTTCATGTTTGATCCTAAACACCTACTTATTCTTCAAAGCTCTCTTGCCTTTAGGCAGCTTCACCAGCTCAAATGACTTGTTCTCATGCAAGGATTTTATTTTTTCTTGCATGGCTTGAACCCACTTCTCCTTATGCTCATCATCAATAGCTTCATCATAGCTTTCTGGTTGTCCTCCGTCAATGAGCAATAAGTAATCACTTGGAGAATATCTGGTAGAGGGTTGCACAACTTTGCCAGACTTTGTATAATCAGGAGAGGTACTTAAAGGCTAAGGATGGTCATGCCTGACTGTATCATCATTGCCATCATCCTTGTTACTCTCAGCTTCTACTGACTCATCTTCAATAGGTACATCTAGAACTTCAGAACATCATCTCCAACTTGCCTCGGCACCACTGCTGGAGGTAACTGAAACTCTATTGAATCATTACTGGATTTCTCTATTTTATCAATGTCTTCTATGGTTTGATTCTCCATAGAGACAACATCTCGACTCCTGGTAAGCTTTTTCTCCACCGGATCATAGAACCTATAGCCAAGCATATCTTGACCATAACCGATGAATACACACTGCCTCGTCTTAGCATCCAGTTTGCTTCTTTCATCCTTCGGAATGTGGACGTGAGCTTTGCACCCAAATACTCGTAAGTGATCGTAAGATATGTCCCTTCCTGACCACACTTTCTCTGGAGCTTCATACTGAAGAGGAACACAGGATGAATGGTTCAGCACATAAGGTGATCAACGAAAAATGTATCGTGTATCCGGACCTCTAAAACTCAAGAATATGTCATGAGGAAGGTATGGAGACGTGGAGGATGAGGCTTCTTGTTCTGCTGGGTTGTTCTTTTGCTTCCTGGGGTTGAGCTCCATGATGTCAAATGGACTACTGATGGACCAAAAACAACGCATACAGTTCAAAATTATAAATAAACAAAATGCCTGCTGCAATAAACAAATGAAGGGGATAGAATGATAAAGTCTGTTTATATAACTATGTTTAATTAACGGATCTCCACAAATGTTTGTACATATTAGCTAGTGATCGATATATCTCGGCATCTATAAATTTGTAGCTTGTTCTACTCTTTAATTATAGAGAAGTTTTAAGTAATGGGTATTGGTGATGATTGAAACATGGTTCGTTCTGTATGGATTTGGTAGATTCAACTTCTGAAACAGGCTAATAATAGTATGTTTTGCCCAGGAGAAAGGATAGGCTATAATTTAAGACACAACTGGGCACGTGAACATAAGCTAGCTAGCTATAGTGACTCTGCAACTGCTGCTCATTTCTTCCATCATTGCAGTAAATTATTTGGAGAAGAAAAGGAAATATAAACAGCCAAATTAAATTACCTGGCCTATTAAAAACTATAAATGATCCATCTGGAGATGGTCCTGTGCTTTATAATAATTGAGGCAACAGTAGTACTCAAGCTCCAAGAGGCCTTAGTCCCTGACTGGACACATAAAGACTTGGTTGTTGGAGGTCGGCCATATATACAAGATGAGCCAACTAATCAAGAATGATCAAGAGAATTAACGATGTGATATACAAGCTACTCCGAAATTATTGTAATTCTCATAACATTAAAAGCCTCATACATAAAAAAAAGGAAAAAGAAAAAGAGATGAACAAATAGTTTTTAAATAAAAAGAAAACAGAGATTTGGTTGTTGACTTAATTAGAATGTAACAAAATTCGCAAACAAAGCACTGACCTCACTATGAAGACGCTAACAAAATCTCCTTAATTTCTCCAATAAAGCATGTCTCAGTATCACCAGAAAAGAAAAGTAATCATGTGCTTTCAAACTGAATGATTCTGTAGACATTAATAAGAGACCAATGAATGATTCTGCCCAACTTGAAGAACGGGATAACTAATTAGAGAAAAGATATATACATATGCATAATATGTGTACCTGTGCTGTTTTTCCCCCCAAGATCTTCCTCCAAGGATCAGAGAAGGAAGAGATAATGAAAGAGCAGTGAAAAGTTGATCATGAACGGAGAAGAAGAGAGCTGCGTCCAGGAAATTGCAGATAAGCTTCGTATAAAGACCAACTTTCTTGGAAGTTGAACTGTTGAAGTTCCACTACAAACAGGCCCCCACCCACTACTAAAAATTAAAAATCTGTAGAAAAATACGTAAATAAGTCAGTTTCACAAGCACAGAATGGTCAAATACATAGCATACCAACTAAACTTTTTCTTTTTGAGAATCAAAGCAGCTAAACGTTTGATATCCCCCGCTAGTTGGACTATTTAAGCATTACTAATTAATACTCTTCTTTTTCTTTACCAAATTAATAATACTTTATATTAGTTTTATATTAAAACCATATAGTTTTATGTTTGTTTGTTATTAAAAGCTCGAGTAGGCTCGAAAGCCTAACAAGTCGCGTACTAGTAAACTCAAGCTCGACCCGAGCTTGATAAAACCAAGTCGAGTTCAAATTATCAGCGAGTCAATCTCGAATAGTTCGTGATTAATTGACTCAAATACAATTAGATACGACCTTAATGCTATAACCTCAACATTTTTATACCTTTCCTTGGTTCAAAACCTCAGCATTTATACTTTTTGCTTAATCGGAAACCATAGATTTCATTACATTCCGTTGATAGTAAATGGGAACATAGATAGATGAATACATTAAAACACAAAAAAAAAAGAATTAGAAGTAAAATATTACAACAACTAGAAAAATCTGATAGCTATTAATCCTTCCTTACAACGAGAATGACAATATGGACTTGCAACACTTATGTGGGAAGATGTAAATGCCTGCCTCGACATTTATTCAATTCATGTAAGCTGTACATGATACATAATCATCAACCAAAGCTGATAGTGGTGATGGAACATATATTAAAGCATATTGATATGTAGGGTAGCAAGCTTCCTTGGATTTGGTAGTTTTCACACTCGAAATTAAAGTAACGTAAAATTATCAACTAATGTTCCATTTGGAGCCAGAATGTTCTACAGTTCATCTAAGTTACACTAATTTTCTGGAAACAGGAGAGTAGTTGGGGCAACTTTCTCAAGGGGTGTCTCACCAAAACTATGCAGTAGCTGCATTTTGGGTTCCAACAGAGGACATGAATAATGCAGAGGAATGATCCTAATACTGGGGGAATTTAGAGTACCGGCCACAAGTTGAGCCATCAGTGCTCCGCTTAAGAATTCCAGTGGGTGGAGCAGACCAAATTGGGGGAGAGGTTTTGGGTGCTGAAGGAGACCAGATTTTCAAGGTGCTGGATTCTCAGTAAAAGGTCATTCCAAGAGTACGGGAAGTCATCAAATAGCACTAAATATTCGTATCTTAGTGAACAACTGAGTGAATTATCTGTAAATGAGAGGGGAAGACCTCTTTCGGAGTCATATATAACTTTAATATAACCAAAGAAATAGATCTTGATCCATAGGGTGGCATTGATGAGGATGATGTCAATTAGTATATGTGTTATTGAAAACCCGCTGGTTATGTTCGAGCCATAAAGACCACACGGTGGCCTAAGCAACAATAACCCAAGATGATCTACATGTTGACAAAGGAAGGAGCTTGGCCTTGGAGGCTTCCAAGAAAAGGGGGCGGTATAGGAGTATATGATCTCGGGATTCTAAATGTGAAGAACAGGAAGGGCATATTGAGTCAACTAAAATAATGATATCCCGTTCTCGAAGGATGTCCTTTGTGGATATTCCGCTGTTGATGGCAATCCATATCTAGCATTCCACCTTGAATGGTGTAAGGGTTTTGGGGTTTTTTGGTCCTCATGTTTAGTGGTTTGGCCAATTATATATCCTGATATTTTTTTTGGCCGGGCATGTACCCTGACTTTGCATGGGCAGGCTAAACGTGATCCCCTGGTCAGGTACCTGCTAACGTGGCGGGCTGTCCGAATTTGGGCTTCTTGGGTTGCACCAAAACGACGTCGTCTCATGCCAAAACGACATCGTTTTCGCGTCTTGGGTGGCACCTCAAATCCACTTGTCTCTACAGGTCCCGCATGCTGCCAATCCGCTTCCTTGACCCGACCACCACAAAAACTCACCCGCAACCGGTTCAAATGAAAAACAATAATAATAATAAATCATCTTTTACAAAATAAGAAATAAACCACCACCAAATAGTTATCTTTTTTTTATATAAACCAAACTATTATTTTAACACCACCTAACAATTATCTTAATAGTGAATAAAAAAAATAAGGACAAGTTTATTAGATATGATACATTAATTACATCGTAATATCATACCCACCAAATCTTAACAGTTTTCAAAAGAAAAGAACAGAATATTGAAAAATCAGAAAATAAAGCTATCGCCATATACATGCATCAAATCCACCAGCGCCAAGATGGAGCCATAGCCGATCAAATCCGGCCAGATCCAACAACACCCGATAAGAGCTGCCGGGAAACAGCAAAACCAAAGCCGGATACAACGGCCCACACCTTCAAGTCACCGCCTAAGGATCACCGTCCGTCGTCAGAGGTTCAAAACGGTTGGGAAAACCGTTGGCGGACTGGATTTAACCAGATCGAGGTACTACCGCCCAGATCGGACCAAAACTGAGTCGATCCTAGCTGTTGCGCGCGAGCAGAGAGAGATCCAGAAGGTCCGTGTAGAGAGCCCGAAGCATACCGCCGCGACATACAAGCACCAGAAGGTCCATGTCGTCTCACCGGTTCCGATTTCCCAAACCTCACGGCATTCTATACACGCTCTGGGCACTACATGTTGCAGCTGAGCGTGCCCGAGGTGGAGAAGCCGTCGTTCCTAGCCGTTGTGCGCCGTCGTCGTATGCAGGGGAGAGAGGTGTGTTCGAGATCCTAGTGAAGAGCATTCTGAGAGCTGCTTATAGTCACAGGTTCAAGAGGATACATATATTTGGGCTTTTGGTGGGTGTTTGAAGAGGGTGGTGGTGATGGTGGATCGGTCATGGGGTTAGGGATGGCTTGTGGGGGTCTTCATTATTTTTGGTGGTAGTATTCTCATTCTACTCGTTGAAGAAATTTGGCATTAAAAAATATATATTTATCTTTTTTTTAGTCCATTGATTTTTAGTTTTATAATTATCCTTTAATTTTAATTTCATAAATTCTAATAAGGTAATGACTACAAAAATAAATACAAATTGTTTAGCAAATCTACTCTAAAAAATATCAATCTGGATTTAGGACGGGTTTATGGGTTAGTATTGAGCTTTTGAAACGGTTGGCTCAAAATTTCGGGTGGAAAGCTTGAAGGACCCACAGTGACACGTGGATCCTAGGTGTAACTGAAACAATGCCGTTTTGGCACGAGTGACGTCGTTTTGGTGCAACCCAAGAAGTCCAAATCCGGGCAGCCTGCCACGTCAGCAAGTACCTGACCAGGGGATCACGTTTCGCCTGCCAATATGCAAAGTTAGGGTATATGTCCGGCCAAAAAAAAATTCGGGGTATATAATTGGCCAAACCACTAAACATGGGGGCCCTAAAAACCCAAAAACCCAATGGCGTAATAGAGAACGAAGGTGATTGTGCATTCCAATTAGGGGTGAGCAAATCGTCGGTTCGGCACATGCCGTGCCGAAATATGATTCGATATGACTTTTCCGACACCCCTAAATTCCGATCGATGCCGAGCCGTTTATCCCTCTATGCCGATCGGCATGGTACCGAGCAGTATCGATGTCGGTACGGTCGGCTTTGAGCCCTGCCGATGCCGACAATATAACCAAGGCAGGAACTCAAATTTTCCAGAATTTCAAACATTCAAACATTCAATCAAGGTACTTTTAATGTTCAAATATTCAAATCCTTAATCCATTACAAACCAGCAAGCATGAAACTGTTAATAATATCCAAATCCAGCAACCAGTAGGAAAGATGACAACAAGTTACAATTACAGAACCAAATATCAGAAATACTCAAATACATCATAATCAAATCATAATCTTGAACTTCAAGTCTTCAACTCCTCATCCTAGAATTGGACTCCACAACAGCAACACCTGAGAATGGAAATGAATGTGATTATGAATTTATGACACCAAACAAATTCAAGAGCAAAATAAGCACAAGAACAGTGAGTTAACAAGAGGCAAAGACTAACAAAAAAACTCACCAATCCATCACTGATTTCTTTCAGACTTCAGTTGTATTATCTTGAAGCAGCAAGTCACCCATTTCTACAATAATCAACAATCATTATATGGCGAATTAGTAGAATAGATGGAAAAAAGTATAAAAAACATAAGATGGACTACAACAATACCTTTTTCAAGTCTGTGTACATTGGCTGGAGGTTCATCAAGATCCAATTCACTCTTATAATCTGCATTTCCAGCTCTAATCCAATCTTGTGCGCAGAAAAGAGCTTGCACAATTTTTGGACTTAGTGAACTCCTATATGGATCTAAAACCCTACCACTAGTGCTGAAGACTGATTCTGATGCAACTGTGGACACTAGAACTGCAAGGACATCTCGAGCCATACAAGACAGAACTGGGAACCTAGGAGAATTGATCTACCACCACCTCAAAATGTCAAAACTCTTGACATCATCTTCAGCAGCCTCTACATGATACTTTTCCAGCTCAGTCTTTGCTTCACTACTGTCACCATGCCTCATCCTCTTGAATTCCCTCTTTAAATCATCTTTGAAAACCCTCCTTCTGTCCCTTTCTTCTTCAACTCTTTTAGAACTCCCAGCATCAACAGATGCAGTAGAAACAGAGGCTGATGATGATGATACCTCACTGGCAGTGGCAGCAGATTGTGTTGGAGGGCGAGATGGAGGAAACAACATCAACTGGTATGCTTCAAACATACCTTTAGTAGCCTCTTGGACCCTTTCCCACATTCTAGAACCTGTCACTTCACCATACACTTTCTTTAAAGAGAAGTGAATAAACCCATACTTGTACCTCGGATCCAGAATTGATGCAATAAATGGCACCATATTACACTTCTCGATCTCACCCCAATATTTGTCAAATTTAGACTTCATATTCTGAGCCATGATGCTCGTTTCTATATCATCATCATCAATCCACTTAAGCAACATTCCATGCAGAAAAATAATTTCTTCAAAATAGGCATTACAAGTAACATATGAAGTACCAGAAATGAAATTGGTGAGATCATAGAAGTTGCCTAGACAGTTGCACAATCTCCTCGCATTAGACCAATCTTCATGTGTAGGTATCCCCGACCAGTCTTCTTCAACTCCTTTATCAAAAGCCTCCATGTCCTTCTTGAAATTGTCATCCTCAACACTGAAATTGTTAAATGCTCCTTCAAACTTACAGGCAGTATCCAACATGATAAATGTTGAATTCCACCTAGTAGGAACATCAATGGACAGCAAGGCTTTGCTTTGAATTCCTTCAGCAACAATACACCTAGCAGGAGACTGCCTAACATATCTAACAGCCCTACGAATTCTGTAGACTGCCCTCCCTGTGCATTTCAATCCATCACCTACAATCAGATTAATAATATGTGCCACACACCTCATATGCATGTACTTACACCCCATCACACTCCCTTTCCACTTGCCTATCTTCCTTTGCAAGTGGTGTACAACAACATCATTTGAGGATGCATTGTCAACTATGATTGTAAAAACACTACTTATCTCCCACTCATTCAAACACCTCTCAATAGCAGCAGCAATTTTTTCCCCTTTATGACTACCTGTGGGACAAAGATTCAACACATATTTTCTCAACTTCCACTCATTATCAACAAAATAGGCTGTCAGACTCATGTAATTTATCCTCTGAATCGAGGTCCATGTGTCGGTAGTGAGACAAACCCTCTGACAATTTGACTTAATAAACTGCCTAAGATGCTTTTTCTCATCAAGATAAAATTGGAGACAGTCCCTAGAAACTGTCCACCGAGAAGGCATCTTGAACCTAGGACATGCTACTAACATCAACTTCTTACAACCATGACCATCTACAAACCTAAATGGCAATTCATCATTAATGGTCATACATACTAAAGCTTTCCTAACAGTCTCCTTATCAAACTTATAAGCAGACAAACTACCCTTTCCTTCCTCATCCTCACCATGAATTAGCTCAGTTTGACAGTAATCATCTATGCTACGATTCTGGAGGGATCTTTTCAAATGAGCTAACATACCCGATGTGCCGTTCTTTTTTGAATCCACTCTGAATTCTTGACCACATCGTCTGCATTTCCCAATTCTGACCCCGCCTGGGTTGTCAATCTTCTGGAAATGCTCCCAGACCTTTGACCTATCCTTGCTCTTGTTCACGTTCTTTGTCACTGGTACAATCATCTTCGCTTCAGCTGTTGGTGTTCCTCCTCCTCCCTGGTTTTGCCCCTCTATTGTTTCTGGTGCTGCTCCGCTTGAAGGTGGTGGTGGTAGTGGGGGTGCAAGCATTGGTGCAGGTTGAGGAGGCTGATATGATGAAGGACAATCAAAATCCATCCCAGCGCGGTTGCTTCCTCACTCACTGGCACGGCAGAACTTTCTGCTACGGACTCAGTGTGTCCAATCTTCACCATCTACACACACAGAAACCAATAAGCACACACACAATCACAGACAGAAACCACACAGTCACTCTCAAGAAGATAACCAACAGAAAATAATAAAATTACTCAACAAATTCGAGCTTCAACACAAACAGAAACATATATGCTTTAACTAAAATAAAAGAGCATCATTATATGGCGAATTTGAAGATAAGGATATCAGACATGCTTACCTTAGCGAATTGGGGAATTAGGGCTTCAAATGAGGGAAGGGAGTGGGGGGTCGATACTCGATTATTTACCGAATTCGAGCTTTGATTGAGTTGTGGGAGAATTAGGGTTCTAGGTTTTGGGGATTATTTGCTTGATTTTGGGAATTAGGGTTTCAAATTGGGGAATTGGGTTTCGAATTGGGGAATTAGGGTTTCCATTTTGGAGAGAGGGAAGGGAATCTGGGAATGAAGGGTTGAGACTCGAGTATTTAACGAATTCGAGCTTCGATTGGGTGCAGGGAGTATTAAGGTTATAATAATTTGGGGGCTTTTTGTTTTGATTTGGGAATTAGGGTTTATGACACTCAGACTCAGACATCGAATCGAGGGAAGGTGGGTGGATGGATTGATTGGAGGAGAAGAGAATAGAGAGGAGGGCCGCGGCAGAGAAGGAAGGAGGCCGGCCGGAGTCCAGACTCCAGACCAAAGAGAGATTGAGACAGAGAGGATCGATCGTGAGATTGAGAGTTGAGAGAGAGAGAGAGTTGACAGCGGCGAGACTAGAGGGAGAGAGAGTGAAATTTGTTAGTGTTATTTTTAGGGTTTTATCTCTGTGTGTGTGTTTTCGGTGGAATTTGGGTTGGGGCTTGGAAATATGGGTTAGTTGGGCTATTGGGTATTTAGGTTAGGATAATTATTTATTTTGGGTTGGGGTTATAGGGGGTGTTGGGCCTGGCGGTATCGGCCTGTGCCGAGTACCGTCGGCTCGAAACCCAGCAGACCGATTCAACCTGTCGGTTTCCTCGGCACGGTACAAACAAAGGGGGTAATTCGTGGGGTTGGCCGTTTTTCGAGCCGATACCGTCGGTTTAACCACGGTATCGGCACGGTATGGCTGGTCCGGTATATTTGCTCACCCCTAATTCCAATCATATAAATCCTTGACAAATTGTAAATCTAATTCTTTATCTTAAATACTAATATTTTAAATAGTAAATCCTAAATTTAAACCTAAATTTTATTTAAAATCTTAATCCTTAACTTTAAACTATAAACCCTAAACCTTAAACCCGAAAATACTAAATCCTAAACCCTAATAAATAACCAATTTTGACGTGGAAAATTGATACTTTAATATCCCTGCCCATGAAATAGATATCATGCATTATTGACCGTCAACAAAATTTACATTAATTGATAGAAAAAAGACCATAATAAGTAATCAATTTTTATTTGGCGTTCTCTCTTCTTGACAAACAATTAGCCAATCTTTGAGTTTAATAAAGCAAATATTCAATTATTAATGAGGTGTATAGTTCTAACCGTTTGCCACAGACATGGAAAGAATATCCAAATAGCACTAAATAATAAATACAATATCTTAGTAAACAATTGAGTGAATTATGTATTGTAATACATATGAGAGGGTAAAATCTTATAGGCTTCCTATAACTTTACTCTCGTAACTCTAAAAATCCCTCAAGACCTATTTTCTAATTAGTTATACTAAATATATTTTTGTCAATTATAGATGTTAAATTAAAATTTTTAGTCCCTCAATGCTCTTAAATGTTTATTATGGTCTGTCATATCATAATTCAAATTAATTAGGTCTTAAATTCTTAAAAATTTTAAATTTTAAATTTTAAATCTTGAAATTTTGAACTCTAAACACTAGATATAAGTCCTTAAAACTTAAAATCATAAACTATAAAGCCTAAAATCCTAAATATTAAATCTTAATTCCTAAAATATTAAATCATAAAATCTTAAATACTAATTCTAAACTTTAAGCCTTAAAATTTAAAAACTTATACTTTACATCCTAAAATATTTTACTTTAAATCTTAGATCATAAATATTAGATTGACAAATTGTAAACCTAATTCTTTATTTTAAATACTAAACCTAAACCTCGTATACAATACTGAAAGTGCTTAATCCTAAGTCTTAAAACCTTAATTCTTAACCTTAAACTATAAATTCTAAATCCTAAATACAAAAATATAAAAATACTAAACCCTAAATCCCAAATCTTAAATCCTAAATTCCATATAAAATAATAGCCGATGACACAACTTATGACCTAAGTAGGGGCATTAATTAATTAAATACGACAGTTAATTGAATCCAAAATAACCGTTTTTATTTACCTTTACACCCAAGAAGATCGCAGTAAATTCTTGAACAAATAAACCAAGCAACAAATTTAATATGATCGTCTTCTAACATTTGTAAGAAATTAATCTATGCACTTTCTTCAAATATGTAAATAGCAAACATTCAAATTTGTTTCTACCAATGCCCAATGGTTGCATTACCTGTGATGTATTCTCCAATCTTTTTGACAATTTTTCGAATTACCTTTGACTCGCTCCTGCAACAAGACAAAATTGACAAGGCTGGAGCATTTTACTTCTCGGATATGAAGAGGTAGGAAAAAAAAAAAACAATACAATAAAGGTTTTCTTTTTTATGCTAAACAATAAAGGTTAAACAGAGCAATCTATATGGAAAATTGACATAAATTATTTAGCTTTTAGGATATGATAAGTAGTCAATCTATTGCCCTAGTGAACATTTATGTCCCCAGAAACTTCAGTTAGAAGTTTGAGGCTTTTCATTTTGGTTATTTGAATTAAGAATATAATTTTGTACGAAAGAAAAACTCGCTAACTATATTTCAATTTTTTGGTGTTATGCATGCTTCATGGGTATCATTTAATCATCCCAGCTAGTAGATATTAGGAATAGAAAAAATTTTGCAAAATAGGCACAAGGACGTTTATTTATACTTACGTTTTATCTCCAACAACTATCCCTGAAAGTGAAAGGCCTCCAATTTTTGCTAGAGACTCTTTCCATTTCTTTACTATCTCCTCCTCCTGGGAAGCCTGTTGGTGCTCAGCAAAAGAGTTAGCAAAACTCATCTTTTGATGCCTGACATCAGATGGATCGACGTGATAGAAAACTGCAGGCACAACATGATGCCCATCTTGTGTGTGACGTCCCACGATCAACACAAGTTCATTTAGGCACCATTTAGAGGAAGCATAGCCTTGAGAGAGTACAACTATGGATGATTTCGATTCTTGGATTGCTTTCGGTAGTTCCGATCGAATTTCCTTTCCTAGTTGAATCCCTTCCTCGTCGAAAAACACCCGATATCCTGCTCCTTCCAACTCTCTCTTGAGGTGATCAATGAAAGTATACCGTGTATCTTCCCCTCTGAAACTCAAGAATATGTCATAAGGAAGGCATGGCAACGTTGAAGTGGAGGCTTGTTGTTCTACTGGGTTGTTCTTTTGCTTCTTCGGGTTGCGCTCCATGATGTAGCTAGATTGGACTACTTACTGATCATATATTCTTGTATCTACACAAAAGAACCAGATGGATATTTTGTATTAGCAAGTGATTGATGTATTAGCTAGATATCTAACTACTGAAACAGGCTGTATGTATCTTTTGTCCAGGAAAAGGATAATAATTAAGACACAACTGGGCAGATAAACAGTTATAGTCACTCGGCAACTACTTCTCAAGATTTCTAACCTGATGGCCCAAACGAAAACAAAAAGTTATTATTTGGTATTTCTCAACATTCACTAAATTATTTGGAGAGGAAGAGGAAATATATAAACAGCTTACCTGATCAATCTGCAGGTAATCTTGTGCTTTAATTGAGCCGGCAGTAGTCAAGCAAGCACCATGAGGTTCAGCCATTTATACAAGAGCCACTAATGAGAAGGATGTGGAATTTCAATTAAAAATCTACAGAAGATCAAAGATGTCAACTGACTATTGCAGAGCTGTAGGGGAGGTTCTCTCCTTAATCTCTCCAATAAATTGGCCTTAAAACATGTCTCAGTAAGTATCACCAGAAAAAGGAAGTAATTCGTGTGCTTTAAAATTGAATGATTCTGTAGACATTAAGAAGAGACCAATATTGAATGATTCTGTAGGCATTAAGAAGAGACTAATTAGAGAAAAGATATAACTCATATGCATAATATGTGTACCTGCGCTGTGTTTCCCACAAGATCTTCCTCCAAAGATCAGAGAAGGGAGTGATAATGAAAGAGCAGTGAAAAGTCAATCATGAACGGAGAAGAAGAGAGCTGCGTACAGGAAATTGCAGATAAGCTTCGTATAAAGACCAACATTCTTGGAAGTTGAACTGTTGAAGTTCCACTACACATACCAAAGCAAGTGAACGTTGAGAATTAAAAATCAAAAATCAGTAGAAAAATACGTTAATAAGTCGGTTTCACAAGCACAGAATGGTCAACTATATAGCATAGCATAGCAACTCAACTTTTTCTTTTTGAGAAACAAAGCAAGCAACTGAATGTTTTTTATCCCACTAGTTGGACTATTTAAGCATTACTCATACTCTTCTTTTTCTAAAACCAGATTACTAATACCTTATATTAGTTTTACATTCGTTTACTATTAAAAGCTTGATTAGGCTCGACTGCCTAACAAGTCGCGTACTAGTAAACTCAAGCTCGACCCGAACTTGATAACACCGAGTCGAGTTCAAGTTATCATCTAGTCAATTTTGAATAGTTCGCGATTAATCGAGTCATTTACAACCCCTAGATACGACCTTAATGTTATAACCTCAACATTTTTATACTTTTTTTTTGGTTCAAAACCTCAGCATTTGTACTTTTTGTTTTATCGGAGACCATAGATTTCATTCCATTCCGTTGGTAATAAATGGAAACATAGATAGATGAATACATTGAAAACATAAAAAAGTAAATTTCAAGTAAAATATTACAACAACTTGAAAATCTGATAGCTATTAATCCTTCCTTACAACCAGAATGACAATATGGACTTGCAAAACATGTAAATGCTGCCTCAACATTTATTCGATTCATGTAAGCTGTACATGATACATAATCATAAACCAAAGCTTTTTTTTTTTTGAGAAATTGTGAATGATATTACTGACTTGCAGAAGGGGAATCCTGCTGCAACAAAAAATACAACTCCTGAGGAGGGTTGCCAACCCAGTATACAGGGCAAGAGCCTAGTCTGGTGGCCTTTGCATGCCAATCCGCAACCATGTTGCAAAACCTAGGTATTACAGAGAAACTACATGATAGAAAATTACATTTTAGAGAAAGGATTTCATCCAGAATAGCATCAAGATTCCAGTCAGTACTTGGAGGATTTAAACAAAAACTGATGGCTTGGGTTGAGTCAGATTCTACCATAAGATGAGAGTTCTAAGGAGGCAGCCAAGCGCATACCCTCCCTGATGGCCAGCTGATGGTGGTGATGGGACATATATAAAGCATATTGATATGTAGGATAGCAACTAGCAAGCTTCCTTGGATCTGGTAGTTTTGACACTCTGAAATTAAAGTAACTTAAAATTATCAACTAATGTTCCATTTGTGGCCAGAATGTTCTACAGTTCATCTAAGCTACACAAATTTTTTGGAAACAGGAGAGTAGTCAGGGAAATTTTCTCAGGTGGTGTCTCACCAAAACTATGCAGTAGCTGCATTTTGGGTTCCAACAGAGGACATGAATAATGCAGAGCAATGATCCTAATACAGGCGGAATTTAGAGTATCGGGCCCAAGTTGAGCCATCAGTGCTCCGCTAGGATTCCAGTTGGTGGAGCAGACCAAATTGGGGGAGAGGTTTAGGGTGACGAAGGAGACCAGATTTTCAAGGTGCTGGATTCTCAGTAAAAGGTCAATCCAAGAGTACGGGAAGTCATCAAACTGGGGTGACTGAATTCACAATTGCCGTTGCTGTAGTTTTCTTCATCTGCTTTAGTGTCTTGTCTTTCTTCGCTTGCTATTATCTCTTCTATTCCATCACAAGACTGGATCAAAAGTAATGTACAATTATCAACTGATGTTCTACAACAGGAGGGTTCATCTATGCTGTGGAAACAGAAGCGGAGCCAGCAGGATTTTCTCACCAACAGTTATGGTTGCAGTTGCCCACAGAAAGATACACAAATAATTTGCTCCATTAAATACATTTCCATACTCCAAAGCTATTCAAAAGATGATTACACCGATGACGAACCTGCATGACTGATCATACCAACAAGTCAAACGAAACCAAATATTGCTACTGCAAGACCCGAAATATGCATAATTAAAAGAACTGTAACCAAATAAGGAAACAATCAAATTGTAAGTAGATAGAAAGAGACAGACCTCAATCCAATTTGTTGGAAATAAGACGACAACAACAGCAGAAACTTGCTGCACAATTGCTGAAAATTTTCCTGAAACTCGCTAATAAAATTAAGAAGACAAGAACACTAGATGATGAATTATGATTCTGACACAAAATGATTGCTATATTTGTGATTGAACAACATTGATTACTCTCAAATAACACAGAAAAGAAAAGTATGGATTAGAAACTCAAACCTTGGCTTTGGAATTGATTTAGTGAACACATCAGCAAGTTGGAATTCTGAACTGCAATGCCCAACCAGAACCTTTCCTTCCTTCTCGGTCTCTTTAATCACATAATATTTGATCTTAATGTGCTTAGTCCTCCCATGATTGGATTCTTTACCATGGCTACTGCAGACTTGTTATCACAAAGAAGTAGAGTAGGCAACTCCTAGACATGATTCAGATCAACTAACAATTTTTGCTGCCAAATTGATTGATTGACTGCGGTTGCTGCTATGACTACGTTAACACAAATAAAGAGAGATTACTGGGGAAATGTGAAAAGGTATATCCTTGAATAACTACTGACATCAACAAGAAGCGTTCTAAAAAATCAAAAATTGGGCTGGTATATCAAGAGGATAAAATCAAAGCTGCAGTGTAACGGGATAGGGAAAGAGACACCATCAATAGTGCTTGCTCAATCAAAAGGTGCCAAGGCCATGGGTACTGCAAATCAACGTCCAAACTTCCAAAACTATTCAAACGATTACACCAATGACCCTGCATGACTGATCAAAACCGACGAGAACAAGTCAACGAAACATAATATGACTACTGCCAGACTTGAAATAAGCCTAACTAAAAGGACTGTGACCAAATAAAAGAAAACAACCAAATTGTGATTTGTAAGTGGACAGATTTAAAGACAAAATAATGGGATTAGAAACTGTAACCAGAGGCAGACCTTAGTCTGAATCCAAGTCCAACTCATCACTGGATGAACTATTATGAATTTGGATGCTCGCGATCTTAATCTTTTGAAGCTTCTCTAATTAATCGAACGAAACACTGGATTCAAAATGCCGGAGGATGCCATTATCCTTGGCAGCGGGATGATCCCGCCCAAACTGTTCCAGCAACTCTTCGGAATCAGCAACGCATTAATGCCGGAGGATGCCACTATCCTTGGCAGCGGGATGATCCCGCAAAAACTGTTCCAGCAACTCTTCGGAATCAGCAACGCATTGTCGAATAGATGGGAGAGGAGGAGCTATTGGTATCCTTTTTAGCATCGGACACCCAAAAACTCCAATTTCTTGCAAGGACTGGCAAATCAGTGACCCGTCACAAATGCTTGTGAGTCGTGGCAGATTCTCAATCTCTAATCTTACTAATTTGGGGAGACTTAATTGAGAAGTGATGTAGCTGGGCCCACTTTCTTCCATTGCTATTATCTCTTCCACTCCTTCACAAAATCCTATTCTAAGCTTTTCTAGGTTCTTGAGGTTTTGCAGCAATCCCCGAGGGAACAGCTTCTTTATTTGGTGACAGCTTGATACCCTAAGCTCCTTGAGGTGAATAAAGATACTGCCATAGGATGGCATTACCTGATGGGGTGCCTTAATGTCTACAAGGAACCATAAGCTCTCCAACCCAGCAAGTCTCAGTCTTTCAAGTTTATTAAGAACATCAACAGATGATCCGGAAGAAGAAGATGACACCAAACATTCTATTCCATCACAGTTAAGGCGCACAATGGACTTCAATTCGGTTGCAACGCCTTCTCGAAGAGATGGGAGAGGAGGATCTATTGGTATCCTCTTTAGCATCGGACACCCAAAAACTTCAATTTGTTGCAAGGACTGGCAAATCAGTGACCCGTCCCAAATGCTTGTGAGTCGTGGCAGATCGGAAATGTATAATGTGCTTAATTTGGGGAGACTTAATTGAGAAGTGATGTAGCTGGGCCCACTTTCTTCACTTGCTATCATCTCTTCCATTCCTTCACAACTTCCTATTGCAAGATCTTCTAGGTTCTTGAGGTTTTGCAGCAATCCCCGATGGAACAGCTTCTTTATCCGGTGACAATCGAGTACCGTAAGCTCCTTGAGGTGTATAAAGATACTGCCATAGGATGGGAATACCTGGTGGGGTGCCTTAATGTCTACGAGGAACCATAAGCTCTTTACATGCCATAGTTCCAGTCTTTCAAGTTTATTAAGTACATCAACAGATGATCCGGAAGAAGAAGATGACACCAAACATTCTATTCCATCACAGTCATTGAGCTCAATAAACTTCAATTCGGTTGCGTTACTTATGGGAACTAATAAGCTCATTGGACACTTGCAATCATGTAACTTTAGCACTTCAATGCCTTGTGGAAGTTTATCAAATTGTCTCCTAATATCACATCCCTGAATCTCAACACTTTTAGCAGTTGGATATCTGAACCTACTAGGCATCCAACTATTCACAAAAATTTCAAAAATTACTAGTGGTTTCTCGTGCTTTTGGAACTGCAAATACCTGTTAAATCCGACAAAGCCTTCTTGAAAACCACATAGCAAAAATTCCAAATTTCTTAAGCCACCTACCTCCTCTCCTTTAACCATCCAATTGTGAAGTCCGAGGAATTGGAGACGGGAGAGATTTGGTAATATACCGTCTGGAAAAACCGCCAGACTTCCAAAACTCATATTGAGATACCCGAGGTTGTGGAGCAACGCCATACCGTCGGGCACTCCAACAAAGGTACCATATAAATCCAAAGCCTTCAATTCTTGAAGCTTGGCAAGTGAAGGCACATGCCTCAAATGGCTACAGTCCATAAGGAACAAACCAGTGAGTCTCACAAGATTAGAGATGGAGCCAGGCAGTTCTTTAATGCCAGTATAGGAAAGATCAAGAACTTTGAGACCATTTAAGTTCTCGAAAAAAGAATCCCCGATATATTGTAACAGCCGATCTCCCCAACTTGTGCTTGGGAAGTCATCGCAGCCTAGCAAAAGAGTTGACAAATGAGGACAGCAGGGTGAGTAGCCAGAAGGAATGTCCTTGATGTGGTGGTGCATAAATGAAGCTCTATGCAAGTTTATGCTCCACTTACCCACATCTGGCAATGCTCTTAATTGCTTACCAGCTTCCACCATCACAACTGACCTTTCTCTCAATTCTTGAAGGGCAACATCCCTAATCAAGTCATGCATCTTCACAATTCTGTGCGAAAAGGGAGCTTCACCCCTGCTATACCCTTCCAACAAGCAGAGGCTAACTAGTTTATCAAGCATGTAATGGCCTTGATCAATCTCATCTCGTCTACTCTTCCCTTCTATTATTCCCTCACAAATCAAGTGCTCTACTAACCCCTCTCTTTCAATTTCAAAATCCTCTGGAAACAATGCACAATACAGGAAACATTCCTGTAAAGGTGGATGTTTTATACTAGCATAGCTTGTTCTCAATACAGCGAAAACCTGATGCTCCATGTCATCATCTTTTGTGACTTTGGATTCTCTGAGTTGAGCAAATCTATACCTCCATTGGCCTACATCATCCACTTCTTGCAAACTTTTTGCCATCACCTTAATAGCAAGCGGCAACCCTGCACATTCCCTTACAACAGATTTCACAAGTGCATCATCATCTTTCTCAATATTCTCAATCTCCTTCTTGAACATATCAAAAGGTTCTTCCTCCGAGAGAGGCTCTACTCTGACTTTATTCGTTTTGCAACCCATCTTTCTACAAACTTCATCTGATCGGGTCGTAAAAACTAACTTGCATCCATTCGGCCCTACTGGAAGTCCCACAGCCTTTACATCAAAATAAACCCACAAATCATCTAAGATAAGAATGAACTTTCCTTTTCTAATCAACTCAGCCATCAACTTTGCTGCCCTTTTGTCTATGTCATCCTCACTTGAAATATTTATGCTAACTTCTTTGGCAATCCCTTCTTGTAACCTGTAAATGCTAAAATCCTGGGACACAATAACCCAGTAACTTGGAGGAAAAGAGTCTGATCTTTCTTGAAGTTGATTGTATATGTGTTTCATCAATGTGGTTTTACCGACCCCTCCCATTCCATAAACTCCGATCTTTTCAACGTCAACTTTCTCTAGCAAAGAACAGATCTCATCCCTAGCTCTCTTAAATCCTTGGCCGACCAATTCTGATGTGGGAAATTGATACTTTGCTGTCACTGTCCATGAAATAGATATCATGTATTATTGACTGTGAACAAAATTTACATTAATTGATTGAATACAAAAGACCATAGTAAGTAATTATTTGGCGTTACAAGTAGCCAATCTTTGATCTTAATATATGAAGCATATATTTAATTATTCTTCAGGTATATAATTATAGATTTATAGTTGTGAGCCACACACAGAGAACCATTATCCAAATAGCACTAAATATGCTATCTATATCTATACCTAACTATCTATAAAAGCATGACTTTCCAAAATTGAAAGATTAAAACATTCTTATTTAATATTAGAGTAATAATAACAAATAATAAGTGATACTTCATACATCTATATGCTATTGCTATATATAAAAGCATGAGCTCCCAATATTAGATTAATAATAATGAGTGATGCATCATACACTAATGAATGACATGTAGTTTATTAGAATAATTTTTTTATAATATAAAAGTTATCAAATTAATAGAATTATCTTCTTTATTAAATATAAAATTTATTATTATAAACTAGATAATTTAGAATATCAACAAGTTTTATGATAATGATTAATATAAATTCTTAAAAAATTAATAGAATTACTCTCTTTATTAAATATATAATTTAATATTATAAATTATATAATTTAAAATATCATCAACATCAACAAATATGGTTAACAAACATTTAATTTAAGGATTTCTATATAAAAAATATTCTGAAATATTCTTATCCCTTTAAATTATACAAGAGAATAACTAGCGAATAACAATAATTAAAAAACAATTACTGCAAAAATATAACTACCAAAAAATTTGAATATTTAGCAAAAAAATTGCAAGTCTATTATAACAACTCTTAGATGCCCAAGCAAGCTTAATCCAATCCTAAAAGCACACAGAAAAAATTTGAACGCGCCTCACGCGCTTCAAAAAAACGAGTATGGCGAGTGGTTCTTCGAGTGCAACTTCCAGACGTGATGGGAAGCGTCTCCTTTCTCCATCTTTTTTCTCAAGATGGTCGAGAGATTTCATCCAGAAGGCTTTAGAAGAGAGGCGAGTGGTGCGTGTCTTCCTCGAGAACATTCCGGAGGGGTGGTTCGCTTCGGAGATCTTCAAGGAGATGTCTCGCGTGGGAAAAGTGATGGATGTTTTCATCCCCGGAAAACTAAATATGGCCGGGAATAGATTCGGGTTCGTGAGGTTTGAATTTCAGGGTAACCCAGAAACAATGGTGGAAAGAATCAATAGGTCCAAGTGTATCAATGGGATGTTGGTGGCGAATGTTGCTAGGAATAGAGGAAGCAAGGATAGAGAGATAGGTAAGATTCATACTGTGAAGGTGGATATGCAGAATAAGGTTGAATCGAGGTTAGCGGAAGGGAAATCCTTTGCCCAGGTGGTGGAAAATATGAATTCCGATGGCCCTGTGCCGGCCATATCTTTTGAGTTTCAACCAAAAGAGCAGTGTATTAGAAAACTCAAAAACTGCGCCTTTAAATTGGTATGATGAGAGAAGGGATGGGTATTGCAGATGTAGAGAAAGGTTTTGCCAGAATCTTCAATGATCATATTGAGGTTAAGAAGTTGGGGGGTCAGTATGTCCTCATTGTATTTCAATCCAAGGAAGTGTTGACGGCCTGTCTTAAGCACAAGGAGGTTTGGAGCAATGACTTCTTCGATCTGCTAAAAGAATGGGAGGAGGGTGATGGAGCAGCTCATCGTGAATGCCTTTTGAATATTCATGGTGTTCCACCACAGGCATGAAGTGATGATTTTTAAGTCAGATTGCGGTACGGTTTGGGTGTTTTATTAAACTCCACAACTCATTTGATAATAGCAGGAATCTGGAATGGGCTACCATCTCCATCCTGACGACCTATAAAAAACCCATATCCCGCTGCTTTAATGTGAAGATTGGCCAGAAGATATCTGAAATCACTGTTATGGAGATTCAATCGGCTATAAGATCGAATTGTGTCCTAGAACATCAGTGGAGCGATGATGAAGCAGTCAGTGTTTCCAGTGCTGAGAATGATCCGTCCAGGGTTGGTCGGAGGAATGTTAGTATCCAGCGAGGAGGGGCAGGAGTTGTCGGACCCTTTCGATATCGCTGCAACCATAAAATACCTTGAGGAAGGGAAAGGCGTTTTGGGGTCTGATCCATTCAATGGTCAGGAGTGGCCCCATTTAAAGTAGAATGTTTCCTGTGGATGGCTATTAACAATGGTGTTGCAGTGCGGGTGGTTTTGTTGAGGAATAACATTATTGAGAGGGCTAATGTCACGGGGTCATTACCCTCTCCCCAAAAGGTCAACTTAGTGGGGGTGTGCAGCACCCCTGTATATATGGCCCAAGACCTTCCCCTTCCTTTCCAATGTGGGATTCCGTCACATTCTCCCCCACCGAATCCGACGACGCCCTCGTCGTCGACCGGGCACCCTGCCTACTCCGTCCCCACGGAGCGCTTGGCGTGACATCGGAGTTGGGTCGGGTCGGCTCCGCTGCCACTTGTCACGGGGTCATTACCCTCTCCCCAAAAGGTCAACCTAGTGGGGTGTGCAGCACCCCTGTATATATGGCCCAAGACCTTCCCCTTCCTTTCCGATGTGGGATTCCGTCACAGCTAATGCCTTATGCCCGTTCTGTCAGAGATAAGTTGAGTCCAGGGATCATCTATTTGGTCAGTGCCGTTTTGTGTGGTGTGCTTGGAACAAGATATGCAGTTGGTGGGGAGTGAGTTGGGTTATGCCGAATTCCTTGGATGCTCTCTTCATTCAATGGATGGCTCTTGTCGATTCGTGCAAAGCAAGACCCCCTTGGATGGTGATTTTCTATGTATTTATTTGGAATTTGTGGTTGTGTAGGAATAAGGCAGTCTTTGAAGCAAAAGAGGTTGTTTGGGGTAGGATTCTGGATGTGGTCTTGTTTAGATCCCTGCTTTGGTTTAAAGCCACCCACCCCAGTTTCCCATATGATCTACCGGCCTTAATCATCCGCACTGAGAGTGTACTTGTGTGGAACGGACCTTCTTGTAAATTAAGGCTTGTTTAAAGCTGTTTTTTTTAAACCTAGTGCCTCTGTATTTTTCCAGTATTTTGGGATGTATCTGGGGATAAGGTATCTATCATTGCTTTGATGACGATATCTTGGCTGATGTTCTTTGATTGTCTATATTAATAAAGCTCTCTCTTATAGTATAAAATCAACAAATTAATATAATTACATTTTTTATTAAATATATAATTTAATATTATAAATTATATAATTTAGAATATCATAAAAATTAACAAATATCATTATATGATAATGATTATTATAAATATTTAACAAATTAATAAAATTACTTTCTTTACTAAATATATAATTTAATGTTATATTTCACGTAATTTAAAATATCATAAACTTCAAAAAATATCTTTAAGGAAAATTTAATTTAAGGATTCCTATAGAAAAATTATTATGAACAATTCCTAGCCCTCTAGAATATACGAAGAATAATTAGCGAATTACAGCAATTGAAAAACAATTACTGCAAAAATATAACAACGAAAAAGAAATTAGATACTTAACAAAAATTATAAGTCTGCTATAACAACTCTGTTATAGTATAAAAGTAGCAAATTAATAAAATTGATTTCTTTATTAAATATATAATTTAATGTTATAAATTGTATAATTTAGAATATCATTAAATATCACGAGTAATATTGTTTTCATATTTTAAAATCAGTAAATATTATGATATATACTATACGTATCAGGAAGATTTTAACTAAAATAATAAAAATACATGAATTGTTATATAAAATTACAAAATATGAATAAATAATTTATAAACTGAAAAAATCACTATTATTTCCCTTACACTTTTTTATAAATTAATTTAATTTATTATTATTTTCCATAATTTGGAAAATATTTTTGTATTAATAATAATGAATTTTAGAATGTAATCATAAAAACATGTTATTCTATCATATCAAAATACATTAAAAAAATAATCTAACTTAATAATTTATATTTACATAATTTATTTATTAATTTTTATTTGAATCATTATTAATATTAAAAAATAATTATAATATATATTACCGTGCCACGTGCAGAAAAACTAGTCTTAGTAAACAAGTAAGTAAATTATCTGTAAATGAGAGGGGAAAACCTCTTTTGGAGTCATATAACTTTGACTTTAGGTTATTCTTGAGTCCAACAACTTTAAAAATCGATCTATTTCTTTGATTAGTTACACCAAATCCTGAAATTTTAAATTCTAAATACTAAATCGTAATTTTTAAAGCCTAAAATTCTAAATATTAAATCTTAAATCCTAAAATATTAATACATAAATTCTTAAATATTTATTCTAAATTTTAAAACCTTAAAATTTCAAAACCTATACTGTAAATCCTAATATCTTAAACATTAAATCTTAAATCATAAATCCTAACTTTTTTTGTACTCATAATTTGTAACAGCCCGGGTAAAATTTTAGATTTTTACCGGGACTGTAAAAGTCTTTTTACCGTGATTTACTGTTGAATTAATCTTGGGTAATTAATTCAAGGTAAATCGGGAGTCGTTTTTCGAAACCGAGGGTTTTCCCGCGCTCGTGATTTTCCCGTGGATTTTTCGGAACTAAATTGGTATTTTTCGGGTATCGGAATTTTCTCGGAAAATCACACCGGAAAATAACTAAGGAGGTATCTGTTATTTTCTGGTCCGGATCGGGCTCACCCGTAATACAGACGATTCGTATTATTGGTTCACATGTCTAATAGTTAAAAAAAAAAACAAAACACAGTTTAAAGCCGGTGGAAAGGAACCAGGAGAGGAAGAAAGGATGAAGAGAAGAAGAAAAAAAGAAAAGGAGAGAAAAAAAAGAAAGAGAGAAAAAGAGAAAAGAAAGAAGAAGAAAGAAAGAGAGAAAGAGAGGGAGAGAAAAAAAGAGGGAAATAAGAAAAAAAAAGAAAAAAAAGAGAATCGGGAGGAAGGAAAAAGAAAAAGGGAAGAGAGGAAAAAAAAAGGAAAGAAAACAAAAGAAAAAAAGAGGAGGAGGAGGAGTGTCACCGGCCACCCACACCACCTCCACCCGAACCACCAGCACGCGTCACCACCCCCGCCGTTGACCACCTCGCAGCGTCGCCGGCTGGACGCCGTCCTCGCTTCCTGATTCTGGCCTCGACGCGCCGTCCACCACAGAGGACCCGACGGCTGCACCTCCTACCGCTCGTCGTTACGCCGCCCTCTTCCTCACGCAGCCGCCGCCGCCAAGCACCACCTGAAGTCGCGACCGCCGCCTTTCACCTCGCCTCCATCGTACGCGTCTCAGTCTGCACCGTCGCCCCTCTCGGTCGTCGCCTCGCTCGTCGCATCGTCCACCGTGGTGAGTTGCAGACCCGTTTGTGGGGTTTCGACCCGGATGGGTCACAGTACAGGTCGGGTTCACCCGCGGGCTGGGTGTTTTGGATTTGGACTTAGGGCCGGGGTTTGGGCTGTGTGACTGGGCCTGTGCGTGGGCCTGCACCTGGGTTCCTGTTGGGGCCTGGGTTGGCACTGTACAAGGCCTGGGCTGACACTGTTTGGCCCAGTCTGTAATAAAAATAATAGTAATAAAATTAAATAAAATCCAATATACATTTTGAAAAATTAAATATGGTAATTATTTTTGAGAAAATCTGTTGGTATGGATTTTGGTGTTTTGAAAAAAATATATATAAATGTATATATATACTTTGGTAAATAATTAAGTAATATTTTAGGAAAAACTAATATTATTTGGAAAAATATATCTATACCTTGAAATAATTTCTGGAAATTTAGTATGTATATTATTTCGTCTGGAAAATTATGATTATGGTATATGTATATAAATATGTATTTTGGAAATTAAAATTAATTATATTTTGTGTTGGAAAATATTATTACTATATATATTTAGAAAAGATAAATACTATATAAATATTTTCTGAAAATTATAAATAGGTTGTTATTTTCTGGAAAAATTATAGAGATTATTATTTTGGAAAATTATAGTTATTTTATGAAAATATTTTGAAAAAGAGTTTTAATTAAAGTATGGTACCGAAATTATATTCGGAAATACGTACGGTTAATATTTTCGGTAAAAGATGGAAATAATGGATAAGTAATCGGGATGGGTAATTTCGTAGTATTGGCATCATAGTAAACCAATTATGTGCATTTATGTGTGTGTACATTGTTTTGTGTATAGGTTGGATATCGGGCAGTTTCCCGAGGAGTCGGCGTCGTACCGGACATTGTTTTCCGAAGTTGAGTAATCGGCCAAGGTGAGGATGGATTTCCTTCAATATGTGCCTGTATTACTTGGTTATTGTGTTTCATGTTTACTGCATTGTTGTTGAATGCATTTGTTGTGATTGTGGTCGGGATGTTTATCCCATGTTGGTTTTTGGGATGTTTATCCCCGTGTTGATTTTCTGAGTCTTTTGGAACAAGTATAATGGAATAAGTAATAAATTGTGGCAAGGATGTCGATCCTTGGTATTTTTTGATAGGGATGTCTATCCCGGTATCCTGATTAGGGATGTTGATCCCTGTGATTTGATTTTGATGACGATAATATAATTGTCGCGTGATAGGTAGTGGTACGACTCGATGGTTTAAGACTGTTTCGTGGTGGCCTTGACCTGGGTTACTTGATAAGCATGTCTATGCTTGGGATGTCTATCCAGTGATTATTTTTGGGATGTCTATCCCTGGGTTCGTATTTTTGGGATGTCGATCCCTGGGTTCTCTGATTTCGTCTGGCACCCAGAACGTGTTGATAACCAAGTCTTACCTCTAGCTTATCCGTGACGGGGCCCGGAAAGATAAAATTTGGTAAATGGATTTTATTTGAGTCTTGTTGGTCTTGGACCGATTTTGGGTCGAGTCTTTGCTTTGGTGTGTTTGGCTGTTTAGCCTGTGTTTGACTTGAGTAATTTTTGTGTTCATATTGTTGGTCTTTCCTTCGTCGGTGAGCACTTCGGACTCACCCCTCACCTGTGGGCTTTCATCCCGTAGGATGTGTTGTTCATTGTACAGGTTTGATGCATTCAGACAGGCTGCAGCGTTATCCCTTGGACAGGGCTCGAATCCATAGTTTGCATTAGTATCACATACAGTGTTTATGTGAGTTATTAAGTCTTCCGCTGTGCATACTTTTATTATTATTGGGCCATTGGTCCGGATGAGTTATTTATGATGTTTTCTATTTTGGGCTGTTGAGCCCGTGTTCCTGTTATATACACTGTATGCTGGTCTTATTTTGGTTGGGTTGTCACAGTTCCGGCACGTGTTTACTGTGTACGGTAAATACGGGTCGGGGCGTTTCATAATTGACTTTATTCTTACAAATATAATTACAAGAATGAAGATGACTAGTGAGCTGAGAGTGCTAAAAGCAGGGCGGATCCTTGGAGAGCAAGAGGGCAAGCCCCCTAGGATCCATCTAAATATATATATGGTGGTAACACTTCAAAGGGAATGAGCTGGTTTAATAGTTAAAGGGGATTTATCTATCCTTGAGATCAGGAATTCTTGGAAATCACATAGGCAACACCAAGGCTGTTAAAAACGAGTTTTCAGTAAACTCGAATTGGTCCTGCCAAAAACGTAACGTAGAATCGTAACAGCCCACAAAATTTAATTTTTAATTTTAATTGGATTCATAAATGGACCAATTCATAAAATTCATCCCACAAATATTGTCTCTCATTAAAATTCAACCTACATATAGACCTTAAATAATGGGGAAGTTAATTAGTCTATTTTTTTTTATACTTGTGAGTATCTCAGCTCGACAAGCAAGACTAATCTCACCCGTGGCTCGACCATCCATCTCTCTTCCCGGACATTTAGCCTAAGACCATGAGCGACACGGTTCAGCATCCACCTCAAAGTGTAGGACCACTACCAACAGTGTATTTTCCATACCTCACGTTTCTGCCGGATCAAACCTGGGTCGTGAGTTAGGTGGCCACAGCATGCTGAAGACCACTGCGCCAACACCTCGTTGAGAACCAACAGAGGTGTTATTGAAAACCCACTTGTTGCATTCAAGCCATAAAGATTAAAGACTACAAGGATGTAAGCAACCATAACCCAATGATCGACATGTTGAGAAGGGAGACAAGAAAGGCCACTGCACTAGGAAATTAACAAAGAAGCTTGGAGGACACCAACACATGCCCCACCGTCTACATATCTTCCCCCATACTTGCCAAGAAAAGGGGGTGGTATAAGAGTATATGATCTTTGGATTCTAAATGCAGTAAATATTTTTTTTTCTGTCCTTACATCGTCCCTTTTCTTTAATTGCACGTAGCACCTTCTTTTTTCTCTTTTGAGCAAAAAAAAAATAATAAAATCTTTTTCCTCTCTCGCCTCCTTCTATCGTCCACCATGAACCCCAAGCCGCCGTCTCCTCTCCCAGATCGCACCACCGCAGCCCATCGCCGCCCTCCTTCCTCTCTGACCTCCTCTGTTTCCATGGCAATCCGGAGACTACCCCTCTTCTGTTAATCGCTAGCATCACTGAAGCCACCGTCGCTGTAGTGAGGAGCCATGGACCTTACCCATGACGGCTTGAGGCGAGAGAGAGAGAGAGAGAGAGAGGTAGGATATATTTGGTTAGGCGACTTGGCGGCAGCGGTGCAAGGACGGTTCAGGTAGTCCTCCAGCCGTGGTCGAGGGTAGCAGATCCAGTGGTCGGCGTTGACCAGTTCGAGTGCTCCAAAGCAGAAACAGCCCGCTTGACGCCTCAAGGATCATCAGTCGCAACAGAATCGGCTTTCCCTGCAAGAGAGGGGGTGCTTCGCTGCAAGTATGGCCATGGTGCCATTGCTGAGGAAGTGCTAGGTTTGGTTTATGTTTTGTTTTTAATTCAAATCCCAATTTGATTGCAAATGTGTTTAATCGATTATTGTGTGGTTGGATTGATGTTGGATTTAGGGCATGTTTGTTCTTGCTGGCTCAGGTTGGTGATTGTCAATGGCGGGTTTGATGTTGTTGGTGCGGTGATGAGTGTAGTGATGGCAGATTCGCCTTTGGTTTGGCCGACGAAGGGTTGTATGGCACGAGTTGGTGGTTATATATGTTAGAAAGGGGGGGGGGGGGGGGGGGGGGGGGGTGGGGAGGTGTTGGGATTGGGGAGTGTGGAGCAGTAGGCACCGCCGAAGAGGACGAAGGTGAGGGAGGAGGACGATGGCAGAAATTAAACATTGATAGAAAAAAGAAAAAATTAATTTAACATGACAACATTTTTTATAGATGCAACACGACAACGTTTTAAATGGTGCAAAAAAACCTCACAAATGTTCTTAATTAATTTGTGTGTGTGGCATTTTAACAATCTCAATTAGTGTGTGTATCCTATCTTTAATTATAAAAGTTGACTTATTTTAATCAAAATAGGAATTTTAGAAATTAAAATTTAGAAAAAAAATAAAATTTTAGGCAGATGGTGGGCCCCACGCGACACGTGTCATCACCACAGATACCAACCGACTGTAATGGGTAAAAAGGACAATATGACCCGGTAAATTGAGAATTCAGGAACACCATGCGTGAAATTAAACGAAGAGGGACAATAAATGCCAAATGGAAGGACATAAAAAACTGTTTACTCATTCTAAATGTGAAGAACAAGGACATATCTAGTTAGCTAAAATAATGATACCTCGTTCACGAAGGATGTCCTTTATAGGTATTCCCATGTGGATGACAATCCATATCCAGCACTTTGACCTTGAAACCAAGGTGAACGTGCATCCCAATCATATAAATCCTAGCTTGACAAATTGTAAATCTAATTCTTTATTTTAAATACTAATATTTTAAATAATAAATCCTAAATTTAAACCTAAATTTTAATCTTTAATTTTAAATTATAAACCGTAAACCTTAAATTCGAAAATACTAAATTCTAAACCCTAAACCCTAATAAATAACCAATTTTGATGTGAAAAATTGATACTTTGATGTCCCTGCCCATAAAATAGATATCATGTAATATTGACCGTGAACAAAATTTACATTAATTGATAGAAAAAAGACCATAATAAGTAATTAATTTTTATTTGGCGTTCTCTCTTTTTGACAAACAATTAGCCAATCTTAGAGTTTAATAAAGCAAATATTCAATTATTAATGGAGGTGTATAGTTCTAACTATCTGCCACACACACGGAACGAGTATCCAAATAGCACTAAATAATAAATATACTATGTTAGTAAACAATTGAGTGAATTATGTATTGTAATACATATTAGGAATCCTATAACTTTAGTCTTATAACTCTAAAAATCCCTCAAGACCTATTTTTTAATTACTTATACTAAATCTATCTTTTGGTCAATTCTAGATGTTAATGCTCTTAAATGTTTATTATGCTCCCTTTTATCATAATTCAAATCAATTAGGTCCTTAAATCTTAAAAATTTTAAAGTTTAAATTTTAAATCTTGAAATTTAAAACTCTAAATAATAAATCTTATTCTTAAAACCTAAAATCATAAACTATAAAGCCTATAATTCTAAAATATTAAATCTTAATTTCTAAAATATTAAATCATAAAGTCTTAAATATTAATTCTAAACTTTAAGCCTTAAAAATTCAAAACTTATACTTTAAATAATAAAATATTTTACATTAAATCTTAAATCATAAATATTAGCTTGACAAATTGTAAACCTGATTCTATATTTTAAATACTAAATCCTAAACCTTAAAACCTTGTATACAATACTAAAAGTGCTTAATCCTAAATCTTTAAATCTTTTTTTTTTTTGAGAACTCTAATTCTTAAAGTCTTAATCCTTAACCTTAAACTATAAATCCTAAACCCTAAATACTAATGAAATAATAGCGTGTGGATGACACAATTTACGACCTAAGTAGGGGCATTAATATAAAATTGATTCTAAATTAGTAAGGCGTAGATGATGATTCATATTTTTTCTCATTTGAATGACCAGCTGTAATGTGGAAAATTTCAGAAGAATTTCTATATTCTTTGTCTCTGCCGATGAAATATTTAGACTTTATACAGAATTCGTATCCAACCTTCTTTAAGATTATCTAAGCCTTAATTTTCTATTCATACAGTTTTTATTTACCTTTTTCAACCTAGAAGAAGATCGCAGCGAAAATCTCTTGAACAAATGAATTTGTAAGAATGCTATGCTCTTTCTTCAAATATATGAAATAGGCAAATTATAGCACGATTTAAATTTTTGATGAAACATGGTTGCATTACCTGCAATGCATTCTCCAATCTTTTTTACAATTTCTTGAATTACCTCTGACTCATTCCTGCAACAGGACAAGACAAAAATTGAAAAAGCTGGAGCACTTTTAATTTTTTTTATGTGCTATGCTTCATGAGTATGATTTAATTTTGTGTAATTCATACTATAGCAATCATCAAGACAAATTTTTTCGACAAAAAAAAAAATAAGAGACAAAATTTTGCAAAAAAGGACGAGGTCGTTTACTTACATGTTTTCTTGAACATGTATCCCTTTCAAGCCTCCAATTATAGCTAAGGACTCTTTCCATTTCTTTACCATCTCCTCCTCCACAGAAGCCTCTTGGCATTTAGCAAAGCTATTCTGCTGTTTCCTGACATCAGATGGATCTACATGATAGAAAACTGGGAAAACATAATGTCCCTCATGCGTGCGCCGTCTTATGATCTCCACAAGTTCATTGAGGCACCATTTTGAGGAAGCATAATTTTGAGAGAGTACAACTATGGATGATTTTGATTCTTGAATCGCTTTCGGTAGTTCCGATCGAATTTCATTGCCGGATGGAATCCCTTCGTCGTCAAGAAACACCCGATACCCTGCTCCATCCAACTCTCTCTTGAGGTGACCAATGAAAATATTTCGTGTATCTGTACCTCTGAAACTCAAGAACATGTCATACTCAAGGCAGGGAGACGTTGAAATGGAGGCTTGTTGTTCTGCTGGGTTGTTCTTTTCCTTCTTCGGGTTGCGCTCCATGATGTAGAATGGACTAATTACTGATATATATTCTTGTATCTACACAAAAGAACCCGATGGATAGTTTGTTTTGGCCAGTACTGATCGATGTATTAATTAGCTAGATATCTAACTACTGAAACAGGCTGTATGTATCCTTTGTCCAGGAAAAAGGATAAATTGGCTATGTATAATAATTAAGACACAACTGGGCAGATAAACTAGTTATACTGTTGTAGTCACTCAGCAACTACTTGTCAAGATTTCTTACCTAATGATGGCCCAAACAAAAACAAAAACTCATTTTTGGTACTTCTCAACATTCACTAAATTATTTGAAGAGGAAAAGGATATATATAAACAGCTTACCTGATGGTCCAGACAAAAACTATAAATGATGATCAATCTGCAGATAATCTTGTGCTTTAATTGAGCCAACAAGCACCATGAGGTTCAGCCATATATACAAGATCCCACTAATGTGAAGGATGTGAAATTTCAATTGCAAATGTACAGAAGATCAAACATAATGATGAAAAGGTAGTTCTCTTCACCTTCGAAGAAAAACAAAAGTATCAGACTAAAAAGAAGAAGAAAAACAAAGTGCCTGGGCACTTTCAGAGAAAGTTCCTAATTGTTTGTAAAAGTCAAGATTCCACCGCACAATTCAACGTTAATTATTTGTCACCGATAAATAGCAAGCAAACAGCTTCATAACCCATCATTGGTCGAATCTAGCAGTAGATTAATAAAAATAATAATTTAATATTATTTAGAATAAAAATTTTATTCGAATTGTAAAATTGAATATTGATATTATTCTTATTCGGTTAAAAAATACAATAGAAAAAATTTCGAGAATTATTGATAAGAAAACACTTTGTCAAAATGCTTGAAATAAACCAGTATGCCCTTTTGTGCAATCTACTCTTGACTCGAAATAATTGTAATTCTTATAATATTAAAAAAAAACTTCCTAAATGAAAAGAGATGAACGAATTAATTAAATAATTACCTAATGCCGAGGACTTCCCATCTCCATTTCCTTTGATAACTCAAGCACGCCTGAGACTTTTGAACAACTAATGTCGGCAAATTCCAGTTCTCATGGACCAAAAATAAAGCATCGTCTCCAGTTAATTAAGAAGCATAATCCATACTTTCCAGCTCATCTGCATAGAAAAATCTCCACAAGGAAACCTTTTGGTTTCATTTTCTCTTAAACAGGAAGGTAATCACATGGAAAAAATGCACTTTCCATGGAACTTTAACGATTCCACCCACAATCTGAAGTATGAACAGATCCTTTGACAAAAAATCACTTACCATGAATTATTGAACTCAGACAATTTATATCATTAGCAAACACGTTGCTGATACGCAAGCATGACGATCTGCGTTTTCGGGTCGGGTTGAATACCTAAACAGATTTTGATTTATCAACCCGAACTCGACACTTAATAATTGTATCATATTGTGCGACTGCCAACCTATTTATAATCTTGTCTAATTTGGGTTCGCTACTTATTATACCTATTTAAACAAAAAAGAAATATATTTAAATTTTTTATATGCTACATACAATTACAAAATTCTAGAAATATATTATAATAATATTTTAAAGTAAATATAAAAATATTTTTAGATATTTTTTTATTTTGGCCATAAATATTAAATAAGTCATGTATTAAATTAATAAAATATATAAACTTTAGATATAATCGAATCATAAACATGTATCAGTATTATATTGGCCAGTCAAGTTGCAGCCTAACGTGCTTGCTTATTTTCAGCCACACTCTTAACAAAATGGGTTGAAAATTTGTGAACTATACCTTTTAATTTCGTGTTAGGTTGTCATGTCGGAAGTCAACAAATACATTCCACCAACTTCAACTTCGTTAAAATAAAGTGTTCAAAATTAGTCAAAATGGATAAAAAGAGTAACATATGATCAGTTTGTTTATGGTAAAAGACATGCAAATGTCAAAAATATAGTTTGCCAGGAATACAATTCATACTCTTATTGCCTCTCAAGGTGTTATGTAGGATGCAATTGTACATTTCTACTCTAATCTCTTTGGCAAGAAAATCCAAAAGATAGATTTGATGAACTGGGATTTTCTTCAGAATGTGCTCACTGCAATGAAGTTTCCTCCTCAATTCATTACATGGTTGAGAGTGTGTTTTTCTACAATAATTTTTTTCATATTTGTAATTTCTAAAGAGGTAAGGGCATAAGGCAAGTTGATCCTCTTTCTCTTTAATCTCAATGGATACTATCAGCCATAATAATCCATTGGACCTATCTCCTTCAGGTTTGTATACTGTTAGAGGTGCCTAGAATTTTATTCGCACCAAAAGGCCTCGAGTGGCATGGTTCAATTTATTACGGTTTGCTGGTTTCATGCCAATGTATAGCTCTATCTCTTGGTTAGCTATTCTTGATCGTTTAGTGATATGACCCGAAATATTAGTGAACGTGATAAAACCATCAAGTCCTTAATTTGCAATACATGATAGCCCACAAAACCAAACAAATAGAGGAGCTCATACTAGCCAAGGTATTCCCCGGGAAGCTCCAAGACGGTCCCAAGACTCAAGGTTCCCGAGGAAGCTATACAATGGTCCCAGGACCCAAACCAGAAGCCAACCTGAAGCAGCCTGTACTAGCTCAGAGGCCACTCCCCTCAGCATTCCCGAGGAAGCTCTACGGCAACCTAAGGATCCAGACGGGAACCACGTGACATTTAACTTCTCGAGCAAGTCAAGTCATGACTTACTCAAGAAGTTAAAGAATCAGCTCCTTAAAACATGGAGCAATTCACGAAAAAGGATGGCCACCAAAACAGTGTATTTGGCTCTATAAATAGAGAGCCCTCATTTTATGTACAATCTAATGGCAAATAAGAGGGAATAATACAATTTATATTTTCTCTCTATATTTTTCCATATCAGCTAGTGATATGGCCCAAAATATTACTGGACTCGACAAACCCTCGAGCCCATAATCCGGACTATGTGATGGCCCATAAAACCAAACAACCAGAGGAGCCCATACTAACCAAGGTGTTCCCTGGGAAGCTCTAAGACAGTCTCAAGGTTCCCGAGGAAGCTACACAATGGTCCCAGGACCCAAACCGGAAGCCAACCTGATGCAGCCTGACTAGCTCAGAGGATACTCCCCTCAGCATCCCCGAGGAAGCTCTACGGCAACCCAAGGATCCCGACGGGAACCACGTGACATTTGACTTCTCAAGCAAGTCAAGTCAAGACTTACTCAAGAAGTTAGCAATCAGCTCCTTAAAACATGGAGCAATTCACGGAAAAGCATGGCCACCAAAACAATATATTTGGCTCTATAAATAGAGAGCTTTCATTTATGTAAAGACTAATGGTAAATTAGAGAGATTAATACAATTTCCATTTTCTCTCTATATTTTCCACATTATTTGGCGACCGAAAAGAGGTTGCAAAGTTTGGAAGTCATTCCTAGTGCACCTTGTCTATTTTGTTCTAATTCTAAAGAATCTCGAGATTATTTGTTTTTTAAGTGCCTTACACAACTGCGATTTTGTCTCAAACTCTTCTCATTTGCAATGTACATCGGCTTCTCTTAGTTGTTAGAATAGAATCTTGCTTCTTGCATTGTTTTATGCATTGCGACAAGCACTGCTTCTTGCATTGTGTCCTGCACTACTTCCTCATTGTGTGACGATAATGGAGTAGATAAGATTGGACAAGGGAAGTTTCGATGATGAAAAGATAATAACTCAAGATGCTTCAAGGCCACTTAAGACAATATTTGTGTGGAAGCCCGTACCCCAATTAAATAAAAATAAAATAATTAAATGAAAAAGAGTTACCAAAATACTCTTGAAACCCGGGGTACAAAAACCGATGCTTCGGCATACAAACATTTTCCATGAAAATGTATTAACAACGAGATGTCATAAAAATAAATGAGATCAACCGGCTTAACAAGTAGTAAGCCATCACGGCATCACGCCGACATAATATCACAAAATCAACTCCGGCTAACTGCCGATATAGAGATAAAATATTTATGACATCTCGAGTTATTTCACATGCAGCGGAAGATGAAAATAATAATAATACTCAAGATAGAAAATATCATGCATATGGCCCTATGGATCCCACCGAGAGATAATGCACAACTACCTGCTGAAGTGACTGCGTCTGATCTCCGAGTCGAAGGTATAAGTGAGTCTGCACGCTAACTAAAGTCTGAAAAACAACGGTGGCGATTATGTGAGTCGCCTACTCAGTGAACATTAAAAGTCTAAGTATACATGAAAGTGAAGTCATGCTCGTAGGGTGAGTAGCTCACGAGCACAAGTACAGCATACAAGCAAATCAGAATCACACACCAACACATAAACATCTTATTGTATTATTGTTCTTAGTATTTAGATTTGATGTGATATTTTAATTATTATAATTATTATTTTTATCATTATGGGCCCTCTACTGTGAGTCAAGTCTCGGTAGCGCATCTGATCAGATCAGGGTGTGAAACCCAAATGTCGAACCTCAGAAGGGGTAGATTCTGAGGCCAAAAACCACTGATAAATCTCGAGTGGCCGCTAGCTACCTGAGGGTGCACTCAGACACACCTAACCGGTGCAAGTCTTCCAGGGGTGCACCTACATCCCCTGGGCATGCTAAACAGCATAATGTGACCCGAGGGTACCCAACCCTCCCTCGGGGCTACCAACCGACGCCACAGTAGAATTTAGTATTTTATTCTTAATTACACTTTACATTTCTGTTAAAGTACATTATGTCTTTCAGGGAAGTGTGAATGGTATGTGTCCCTGTTTAATCCGGGCCTTCGGCCCATAACTACTCACTATCACCAAAGCATATTACAAGTTATATTTCATAGCAGTGTTTCATACAGAAATTTGACATGTGAGAACAACCAGGTATACAAATTCTAATCATCGCATGTAGCAAACAAGGCAAGTAAACAAACAAACCACACCAACATGCATTCACAAAACATATATAAAAAGACTTGTAATGTCACCTCAAAATGCAAGTTATGACTTCTTCCCGATCCGAGTCTACAGCTCCCGAGGTATCTCCTGTGCCTGATTACCGGCACATAACATAATCACTAAACCAATTTTAGGAATAAAACGTGTATGTATGCTAATGGTATGCTCTAATCGAGTATCTCCCGACCCTAACTATCTAATTATAAGATTTCCGGGTCTAAGTCCAAAAGGATATCTTCCATAACTCCCACGATTAGGGATCTAAGGTTCATCGGTTTAAGTCAATTAACAAATTCTCGGGCCTAAGGCCCACTAAATCCCTAATCACAAATTCCGGGCCAAAGGCCCACCTCTTTTAAGTCCATATTTTTACCGATTATGTAATTGGGCTTCGAGCCCGTTCTTAATGTCCGTGAATTTAATTATCCGTGATTAAGTCTTAAGTCCGTAAATTTAAGTCCAATTAAACATCCTAAGCTTCAAATTGAGGTTATTGGGCCTGGGCTCGGTTTTCCCTAAAACCGTCCTAAAGCCATCCCGAGCCCAAGGTTAATCGGCCTAAATTCTATTCGTGTCGGTAAGTTCTCCCGGCCACACACTCTTTTCTCTCCGCTCTCGGTAGTCCACAATTCATTAAATGAATAAATATAAACGTATTTTGGTAATTAAATTCCAAAAATTAAATACATGGCATAACCGAGACAAACATAGGTAATTACCGTCTAACACTCGTAAACGAGACAATCTATCCGTTGGGCAGAATTTGAGCCTTCGCCGGAAAATTCCCGAGCCCTCGTCGGAACAGTGCGCGCTCGCCGGATTCCGGTCACCCTCGCCGGAAAATCCTCCAGACCAACAATGATCCACAGCAGCCTAACAGAGATCCCCAAAGACGAACAGAACGCATTCAAACAACTACACGACATAGAACCTCAAAACAATAGAAGAAAACGAAGGATTGATGCCGGAATTCTCACCCGTAATTACAGTTCACGCCGATTCTGCCCACTACTGATATCAAGGCCTGTGAACGGCAGCAACCCGAACATGCCCTCACCCACTGCCGGTTCAGCCCCACATCAGCAACCTTCAGACCGTTCGAGCCGACAGCAACTCCGCCCAGCACGACTCGCACCAAAGGCACCAAGTCCGGCGACACGAACCCAAACACCACGACCCGACACTGCCACGGAAACACCACGATGCACAAACACACCCATCCATTACCGACCACAGACAAACATACGCATATAGTCCTCAATGAACCACTAACAGATTAGGGAGACCAGTGGGGGAAGAAGAATTGATGGGCGGCGAAGCTTACCGGTATGGCGACGACACGGTGGCGGTACCTCCTCGCACAAACCTCCTCGTCACGGTCGCGGGCGACGGACACCCGATCTCGCTCCTCGAGTCCTCCGCCGAATCCTCACCTGACGTCCTAGCCCGGCCCCGGTGTAGCAGCGACGACCAGCGGAGGAGGGTGTTTGTTGACGTGAAGAAAAGGAGATAGTGGGGGTGTCGGCAAGAGGAGGAAGTGGAGAGCGTGAGGAGTTTCCGGAACGGAATGAGGAGGAGGAGAAAAGGAAGAGATGAGAAAAAAGAGAGGAGGAAGATTGTGGGGGACAATGCCGTTGGGGAGTGGCGGCTGAGTGGGGAGGCAACGGTAGGAAGAAAAGAAAATTGAAGGAGAAAGAAAAAGATAAGGAAAAAGAGGGCAGCTGGGGTTAGGGCTTGACCCGCCAGCCGACGACGCGTCGTTGGCTTGGCGCGGTCAGCCCGTCTCAGTTGACCAGCCCCTTTTTTTTTTTTCCAAAAATCCCCAAAACGACGTAGTTTCAAACTGAAGCTACGATAAACGTCGTGTTTCATCCCGAAACACGGTTTGGGTCAGACGAAGCTCAAAAACGACATATCACCACTTAAAAATTGATAAATCCAATGGGAAAATAAATTAATTTTATTTCCATTTCCGAAATCCGGAATTTCCTTTATAAATCAATAAACGAAAAACCGGGGCGTTACAGTTCTACCCGCCTTAATAAGAATTTCGTCCTCGAAATTCAATCATCAAGTCCGTAGGTCCTACCACGATAAGTTTCTGGTATTCTCCACCAGATGTCCGAACTCAACGCGAGATATCGCTTATACCCTTAAGTGACGTTTCGTCCGCTTATATAAACCGAACGTAATAACTGAGAACTCACACACAACCATGCACTCACCACTAAGATCCCGTACTACCTCTGACTCAGAGGATAACAGTTACATCGGTGGCAGAGCTTTCCCGACAAGCTCCGACGAAGAACCTCCTACGAAGCGGTTCAAAACCAACATCATCGGCCTGAAGGAGCATATGGTGGTTTCTCCAAAACGGCGAAAGAAGCGAGTCAGCAAGAAAGCTGATGACAAGAAAGGGAAGGCGGTAGCTGAAAGCAGCACTCCGCAACAAAAGCTGACACAGCTGAACTTCTCGCTGAAGAAGATCAGCTCGGCGGTGGCGCAAATCGAACTGGCGTGCATGGAGCTCTTCCCGCACATGGAAAACGTCAAAAAGATCGTAAAAGATCTTGAGAAACAAGTAGCTCCTTAGAGCACTTCTTCACTGTTGTAAACCTTATTATGAAATAAATAAATTTTCTTTTTAAATCAACAATTCTTATATTATGAATTCTCTTGTTAAAATGTGAAAAATCATATTTAGCTGAAAAACAAAATATTTAAAACATAACAGAACCGTCATGAATGAAAATAAAAATCGAACATAATGATGTCAAAAACAGGACCGATAAAACGAATTATAACCAACATAAAGATATCAAAAATAAAACAAGACTCGTTTAACAAAATCGAAACAAAAAGAGATTAAAACCAAAACATGTTTCCATGAACGGTGCTCGTATCGGCCGTGAACATTCTCGCACTCAAGAAACGTGACACGTACAGCTAACGGTGACGTCTGTTAACCTCATGAAGAAGGTACCCGTTAACTGGCAAGGCGATGATCACGGGAACGTCCTATTTCCTCGAAAGGGACATTACCCACTTGTCCACAATTGTCCGCATAAGCCAAAAATGTCTGTCTGGTCTCGTATCTCGTGACAATGTCCGGACAGCTGTGACCTCGTCGCACATGCACTTTACTCGAGGTGTGGTCCACACGATCTAGCCACAACGGTCACGAGTGCATGTGACAAAGATGTAGGAACAAGTCTTAAGGAGACCAAAATGAAGTAGCCCGGGAAATTGAAAATCGTAAGATAGAGAAGAACTGATAACCTCTGGCATTTATTACCCGAACAACAAACACATAGCGTGTCGAAGCAATAAATGAGGCAACGGTAAAATTTCAAAAGTAGAAACTTGAACTTTGAAAGCAATAAACACGCTCCTCTTAAGGTTGTAAAAGACAGTAGGGTGAGGGGTAAGTCATCAAAATCGTTTTTAAAGCAACCACACGCCCAGACAACGAAACCTCAAAACTCCAGAAAAACTAAACACCCACATATCCAGAACACAATGCCTGCCCCATCATCAGTTTTCTTTGTCGAAGGTGCCAACCTTGGCAGAAGGAACCGACTGGCCTACAGCATGGTCAATGAACGTGCCGAAGAACTACCAAACGAGCTCGGCAGGATGCCCCGGTTGGTCTTCGTCGACGAGCTCTACTCATCGCGGTTCTTTGTCACTCCAATGGAAGAGGTGTCCTTCCTGGAGGATCACGGAACGCTGAGGACATCCTACTACGGATCGACGAATACCGTGATGTTCTTCATCTCCGACAGGCTTCAGGAGTTCAACCTGGAGTCTACTTGCCAGACTGTGGAGCAAGGTGCATACTACCAGCTTGTGATGACGGCCCAAAGCATACCCAGAATGACGCGCTTACCTCCAACTTGGCCAAAGGTACGGCTGCTGGTGTGGAACTGTAGAGGAGTTGCAAGGCGCGCCCAAGAGTTCTCACGTACGCTGAGGGACTTGAGGAACCAGTACAAACCGAATATGGTTCTTCTGACGGAGACGCAGTGGCAACCTCGGGACGATCACGGTCTCATCCCTCTCCAATTCCCTCAAGCTAACCGGTTCGAGATTCCTAGCCAGCGCGACAGAGGCGGCATGTGGCTCTCGTGGAGCGACAGGGTCACGATCAACATCAACAGCGACCCCACAAGCTTCCGTGTCAGCATCGTCCCAAATCGTTAAATGTTTTTTTTTTCTATTTTAATAAAATATCAAAATCGTTGTAATATTTCCCCTTTGTAATATCAGTATTATCAGTATTAATAATACCCTGCATTTCCTCTTATTTATGGCAAAAATTTCCACTTTTACGAATGCTCCCCGTAACAAACATTGTCAACTTCATCTCTTATTAAAATTCACCCTATCCTTCAGCATTGTACATGTCTTGCGGTGGATCCATAATAATGCCTATATGAATGCAAACAAGTCGAAAAACGTTTTTAGAAATTATAAATCTGAAACAGACTTATGCACAGGGAAAAATCACTTGAAAACCCAAAGATCTGAAGCCCGCTCCGCTACCAACTGTGGAAGCCCGTACCCCAATTAAATAAAAATAAAATAATTAAATGAAAAAGAGTTACCAAAATACTCTTGAAACCCGGGGTACAAAAACCGATGCTTCGGCATACAAACATTTTCCATGAAAATGTATTAACAACGAGATGTCATAAAAATAAATGAGATCAACCGGCTTAACAAGTAGTAAGCCATCACGGCATCACGCCGACATAATATCACAGAATCAACTCCGGCTAACTGCCGATATAAAGATAAAATATTTATGACATCTCGAGTTATTTCACATGCAGCGGAAGATGAAAATAATAATAATACTCAAGATAGAAAATATCATGCATATGGCCCTATGGATCCCACCAAGAGATAATGCACAATGGATTCCACCAAGAGATAATGCACAACTACCTGCTGAAGTGACTGCGTCTGATCTCCGAGTCGAAGGTATAAGTGAGTCTGCACGCTAACTAAAGTCTGAAAAACAACGGTGGCGATTATGCGAGTCGCCTACTCAGTGAACATTAAAAGTCTAAGTATACATGAAAGTGAAGTCATGCTCGTAGGGTGAGTAGCTCACGAGCACAAGTACAGCATACAAGCAAATCAGAATCACACACCAACACATAAACATCATATTGTATTATTGTTCTTAGTATTTAGATTTGATGTGATATTTAATTATTATAATTATTATTTTTATCATTATGGGTCCTCTACTGTGAGTCAAGTCTCGGTAGCGCATCTGATCAGATCAGGGTGTGAAACCCAAATGTCGAACCTCAGAAGGGGTAGATTCTGAGGCCAAAACCACTGATAAATCTCGAGTGGCCGCTAGCTACCTGAGGGTGCACTCAGACACACCTAACCGGTGCAAGTCTTCCAGGGGTGCACCTACATCCCCTGGGCATGCTAAACAGCATAATGTGACCCGAGGGTACCCAACCCTCCCTCGGGGCTACCAACCGATGCCACAGTAGAATTTAGTATTTTAATCTTAATTACACTTTACATTTCTGTTAAAGTACATTATGTCTTTCAGGGAAGTGTGAATGGTATGTGTCCCTGTCTAATCCGGGCCTTCGGCCCATAACTACTCACTATCACCAAAGCATATTACTTGTTATATTTCATAACAGTTTTCATATAGAAATTAGGCATGTGAGAACAATCAGGTATACAATTCCAATCATCGCATGTAGCAGACAAGGCAAGTAACAAACAAACCACACCAACATGCATTCACAAAACATATATAAAAGACTTGTAATGTCACCTCAAAATGCAAGTTATGACTTCTTCCCGATCCGAGTCTACAGCTCCCGAGGTATCTCCCGTGCCTGATTACCGGCACATAACATAATCACTAAACCAATTTTAGGAATAAAACGTGTATGTATGCTAATGGTATGCTCTAATCGAGTATCTCCCGACCCTAACTATCCAATTATAAGATTTCCGGGTCTAAGTCCAAAAGGATATTTTCCATAACTCTCACGATTAGGGATCTAAGGTTCATCGGTTTAAGTCAATTAACAAATTCTCGGGCCTAAGGCCCACTAAATCCCTAATCACAAATTTCGGGCCAAAGGCCCACCTCTTTTAAGTCCATATTTTTACCGATTATGTAATTGGGCTTCGAGCCCGTTCTTAATGTCCGTGAATTTAATTATCCGTGATTAAGTCTTAAGTCCGTAGCTTTAAGTCCAATTAAACATCCTAAGCTTCAAATTGAGGTTATTGGGCCTGGGCTCGGTTTTCCCTAAAACCGTCCTAAAGCCATCCCGAGCCCAAGGTTAATCGGCCTAAATTCTATTCGTGTCGGTAAGTTCTCCCGGCCACACACTCTTTTCTCTCCGCTCTCGGTAGTCCACAATTCATTAAATGAATAAATATAAACGTATTTTGGTAATTAATTTCCAAAAATTAAATACATGGCATAACCGAGACAAACATAGGTAATTACTGTCTAACACTCGTAAACGAGACAATCTATCCGTTGGGCAGAATTTGAGCCTTCGCCGGAAAATTCCCGAGCCCTCGTCGGAACAGTGCGCGCTCGCCGGATTCCGGTCACCCTCACCGGAAAATCCTCCAGACCAACAATGATCCACAGCAGCCTAACAGAGATCCCCAAAGACGAACAGAACGCATTCAAACAACTACACGACATAGAACCTCAAAACAATAGAAGAAAACGAAGGATTGATGCTGGAATTCTCACCCGTAATTACAGTTCACGCCGATTCTGCCCACTACCGATATCAAGGCCTGTGAACGGCAGCAACCCGAACATGCCCTCACCCACTGCCGGTTCAGCCCCACATCAGCAACCTTCAGACCGTTCGAGCCGGCAGCAACTCCGCCCAGCACGACGCGCACCAAAGGCACCAAGTCCGGCGACACGAACCCAAACACCACGACCCGACACTGCCACGGAAACACCATGATGCACAAACACACCCATCCATTACCGACCACAGACAAACATACGCGTATAGTCCTCGATGAACCACTAACAAATTAGGGAGACCAGTGGGGGAAGAAGAATTGATGGGCGGCGAAGCTTACCGGTATGGCGACGACGCGGTGGCGGTACCTCCTCGCACAAACCTCCTCGTCACGGTCGCGGGCGGCGGACACCCGATCTCTCTCCTCGAGTCCTCCGCCGAATCCTCACCTGACGTCCTAGCCCGGCCCCAGTGTAGCAGCGACGACCAGCGGAGGAGGGTGTTTGTTGACGAGGGGAAAAGGAGATAGTGGGGGTGTCGGCAAGAGGAGGAAGTGGAGAGCGTGAGGAGTTTCCGGAACGGAATGAGGAGGAGGAGAAAAGGAAGAGATGAGAAAAGAGAGAGGAGGAAGATTGTGGGGGGACAATGCCGTTGAGGAGTGGCGGCTGAGTGGGGAGGCAACGGTAGGAAGAAAAGAAAATTGAAGGAGAAAGAAAAAGATAAGGAAGAAGAGGGCAGCTGGGGTTAGGGCTTGACCCGCCAGCCGACGACGCGTCGTTGGCTTGGCGCGGTCAGCCCGCCTCAGTTGACCAGCCCCTTTTTTTTTTTTCCAAAAATCCCCAAAACGACGTAGTTTCAAACCGAAGCTACGATAAACGTCGTGTTTCATCCCGAAACACGGTTTGGGTCAGACGAAGCTCAAAAACGACATATCACCACTTAAAAATTGATAAATCCAATGGGAAAATAAATTAATTTTATTTCCATTACCGAAATCCGGAATTTCCTTTATAAATCAATAAACGAAAAACCGGGGCGTTACAATTTGCCACCACTTTCCAAGTCTATATGCAACGGTATTGTCTTGAAGATTTTCATATGGAGCCCAATTTGCCACCACTTTCCAAGTCTATATGCAACGGTATTGTCTTGAAGATTTTCATATGGAGCCCACTTTCCAATGTAGGCAAAATATGTATCTTAATAAATATTTTGATTTAGTGGATGAAGAAAAAAAATATTAACAAAAATTCTGTTGGAGATAAATAAAAAGTATAAGAGAAAGATGGTTGGAAAAAAAGAGGAACGATAAGAAAGATTTTGTATATTGGTATGATTTATCTATACTCACGTTATCAAAGTGTCTATCCAAAAAAGTCACAATTCAATTAAAGAGTTTTTCAATTTAAATTTAAAATTGTGTCTTTTGGATAACTCTTAAAAATTAAAACATTTTTATTCACAATACTACCAATGGTACAAATTAAAACCTCCTTCAAAATAAAACTTCCTCTGCATTATAAAAACCTTCAACATTGGCCATCTGAATTTTTATGGGTACAGTGTTCTTTGCAAAATAAAACCATAAAGTCATTGATTCTAGGCTTGGTGCGGCTGCGTTGATCATCATCTATGGTGGTAGAGGAATAATTGAATTTTTACTCATTGCCATCACTCCCTTGAGACTGTTATGGCGGCTGTGTGGGCGGATTTAAAGCAAACCTTAGACATCGACATCTATCACCATTCACCACGGCTGCAGCAATTATGTGTTTTTTTTGGAGTATCTGTTATAAAATAAAGTATAAATATTGTATGAATACTATTTGTACCATACATACCTCATGTTATATATATATATATATGTATGTATGTATGTATGTATATTAGAGGAAAATTTATGTATGAAAATGGTGAACCGGGTCATGTACTCGTTAACTCCTCCTCTCAAACCTTCTTCTTCTCCTTGATTTCTTCTTCTCCATGAATTCAAAACTCAAACCCAATTGTTTCATAACACATTATCAGCACGAGTTAGCCTCTACCCGGAGCAAAGAAAACCGACTAGAAACCGGTGAACAAAGGAGAGAAAAGAAACAAAATGCACCCGACCGTTTTCATCTCCGGCGACGGCTAGCAGGTGGATTATATTATTATTCAGAAAATTCCAAAGCTTTACAATCCTCGAGGATATGCTTTTGGAAATGTCTGCCACTACATTAATTATTGTCCAATAATTCTGATCTTTTCCGACATGAGTGGCAGAAATAAGCCTAATATTGACACATGTATTGCAGCCTGAAGCTTGCAGTTGAGTAATTGAAACTTAACATATCCAGCCAGAAGCTGGAATGCACTAGCCTGGAGCTAGCAATTTTAAGTGTTTAGATACACTGCTTGCGCAGCCTGAAGCTGGCACCAACTTGAAGTTGGTTCATGGATTTATTGTTTGGCATGACCGGATGGGCCATTCCGGGTTAATAATGATGCACGAGATTTATTGGATCATTCATTGAAAAACCAGAAGTTTTACAATTAATGAATTTCTATGAGTTTGTTTGCTGCGAAAGTTATTATACGGCCTTCCTAAGATGAGAATGGCCTAGTATCACCAGCAAGTTTGAGAATAGTTTAGGGACATAAACGCGGACTGATAAATCCGTGGTGTTAACCATCTAGGTAATTTTTACGATGCATCGACTAGATGGTCTATTATGTGACGCAAGTTGGCATTGTGCGCACTGATTTAATAATTAAGCCACTTGCGGTATATGTCCCTACTTATGTTGTTAGACTATATGTCTAGATAATGCTGGTATGTTTCTTCAATGGAGAATGTATATCATTGGAAATAAACCCAAAGAGATCTGGGCCATAATGACAATTGATTGCAGAACCATTGATGAAATATGACTATGATATTTTATACGCAGTAAATGTGCATCAAGCCAATAAGATATTATAAGATCATAAGATCTCCCCATTGGTTCTTGGTCACAAAGTATCTTCCATCTTCAGACCGTTGGTTGTACAGTATATTATGCTCCTCCACAGCATAGTTAATCTGGTCCTTAAAGAAGTTTGGGAATAGATGTTGGGTAATCTCCATCAAATCACAACATTATTGAGACTATTGACTAAAAGATTGGAGATTCATTTATAGCGAGATTTGCTTATTGATAAATTTGATATGTGTGTATACCCAACATCAGGGGGAGAAAGAAGCAGCTGGATCAAGTTTGTTGAAATGCATAATATATATGAATGTTGATCCTCATATAAATTAGTATGAACCTGAAGTTCAAAAGATGATTCATTTGCAGAAAAATTGATATGCAATTGCCAGACACATTTAAATTAAGTGTGACTATATACCAGCTGAAAATGCTCCTATTTAAGATTGATGTTCCTGAAGAATAATGTAAATATGCAAATGAATCTATAGATTATACTCGGTTCCAAAAGAAAAGAAATTCTCGATAGAGAAAAAGGAGCAAAAGTGATAAGATGGCTCCAGTGAGAAAATAAGACCTCCAGTAGAGGTTTGAATTAAAAGTCCTCCAGAAGAGGTTGATTCTCTGACACAATTGATAAAGTTCCAGAAATAACTCAGGTACCTGAAATAAATGAGCATGATGAGATCTCAATTACAGTGTCAGGAATAAGATGGAACCGACGAGAAATAACCATCGACGGAATACAATTTTAATTTATAGCGCTAAATATTAACAATGAGGATCATGAACCTACTAATGAAAGTAGGCGTTGTATGATCGGCCAAAATAAAGAGATATAATTAAAGGCTGTGTTAGACTCGCTTATGAAGCGAGATATTTTTCGGACCTGTAGACCGTACACCAGAGGGTGTAAAATTGATTAGTCATAGAAACGGGTATTTGTGCGGAAAATATAAATGAGATATAAAGCACGGTTGCACAAGGTTTTACCTGAACGACCTGATTTTAATTATGAGGAGATTTACTCCCCTGTGGTGGATGCAATTATGTTAATAAGTCTGGCATTATATGAAAAGAATTTGAAATGCATCTAGTGAATGCTATTACAGCCTATTTATTAATATAGATCCATAAGTCATGATATATACATGAAGATCCCTGAAGGATCCAAGTTGCCTGAAGCAACTAATTCCCGGGAAATTACAAAATAGAGTTGAACTGTTCTTTACATAATTTAAATCATTTTGAGTATGGATAAACTTATTTATGATTGGAACTCCCAAAGAAGTTTCCAAATACTGTGCTATTAGACTGGTCCTGGAGTATCCTGTCTAAGTGCAATATGTATTGCTTGTAACATAAAGCCTGAAGCTTTTGATTTAAGCGTATCGGCATTATATGTATTTGCTCTTATCTTCGGGGAGTAACAAATGTGTAATCCAGTAAACCCGAAAGAGAGTAAAGCTCATTTTGCAGAAGTAGATCCCTTATTCAGTCCACATAAAGCAGAGACGGACATCAACCTCAACTTTACACATGATATTGAAATATCATCGGGGCTACAAAAGCAAGATGGCAAGATAGACGCTCCAACGACAAAATTATGAAGATTATGCTGCCAACTCTGTCCAATTGAAGATATGATCAGACAAAATACACATCACCAGAAGCTGGCAAGGACGATCGGCATGCAACGATATCAGGAAATCTATGGAGGCCAAAATGAGGGGGAGAAGAATACGCACTGCACTCTTTTTTCCTTCACCAAATTTTTATCCCACTGGGTTTTTCTTGGTAAGGTTTTTAATAAGGCAGTTGTCCCAAAAAGCGTATTCTACCCAAAGTACAAACAACATTTAATGGGGAGTGTTATAAAATAAAGTATAAATACTGTATGAATATTATTTGTACCATACGTACCTCATGTTATATATATATATATATATATATATATATATATATATGTATATTAGAGGAAAATTTTGGTATGCAAATAGTGAACCGGATCATGTACCCGTTAACTCCTCCTCCTCTCAAACCTTCTTCTTCTCCATGAATTCGAAACTCAAACCCAATTGTTCATAACAGTATCAAGTTTTTTGTTTCTTGATCATTGTTGCTTTAGTCCTTCTGCAATTATGAAAGTTTGATTTGATTAAAAGAAAAAATAAAGAAAGCCAACAATACCAAACCATCATTAATAGGGAACACAATAATAATGCAAGCTGTGGCCCACGTTTATTAAGTTGTAAGTGTCTCAAGTTTATCAAGTACATCAACGGAGGATCCTCAAGAAGAACGTGCTGAAGTGTTTTTGAAGGGAAAAAAATTATAAGAATGGTATATTTGAGAAAAGTTTGTGTGAATATTTATCTATGCAAAAAGAATAAAAGAACAAGGACTAGCAAAGCAGAGGAAACAGGGGATACCACCAGCTGGTCGATTGAGTGGATGCAATCGAATACATATTATTGACTGAAGATAATTTTGTTAAAGTAGCAGCTTATTGATCCTTATGTTCTGCTATAATCGAATAGTTGTGAAGAAGGTGGCTTCAATTTATCTCACGTCTTTAAGTTTTTTTTTTTAAAAAAAATTCTATTTGCTATTTAATGTCTACTGCGATTTCTTTTGTAGAATTTCAGTATATCTCCCTTCATAATGAGCTGATCAGTGGCTATGCTAGGATTTAATTAGGAAACTCTAGTATAGTGAATATCTGAAGTGAAATGGCAGGTCATATTGTAAGCCACAAGCTTTGTCTTGTTGAGCTTAACTACTATCTTTGACTACATTAATTATCAGCCTGTGGTAGTATAAAAAACCATTGATGATAAGTGTTGGTTTTCTGCAGGGACGTGTATAGCTAGTGTCAAATGGTTCCAAATTATAGGAAGATTTGGTCTAAGATTGATGCCAATTAAATTCCAGAATTCCAGCATCTGATTAACACACTTCAAACGATCTCACGACCGCTCTCAGTAAATCAGTCCATTGGTCACACATCAAAACAACAACTAAAGACACTTAGACAATCGACAACACTCAATCTTAGTAGTGAAGAAATAATTTTTACAGATTCTCACTCACTGTTTCATTACATATTTTGGTGTTCTAAAGCATGTAAACGTCATTTCAAGCAAACAGTTGGCGCCCAAAAACTGGAGTAACAGCTACTGACATCAACAAGAAGCATTTTCAAGAAAATCAAGATTGGAGTGTAACAGCATGTCACGCCCGAAACCAAATTTCTCTACCGCTAGACTCCAATACGCCAAAAAGAACTGTAACCAAATATATAAGAAACAATCAAAGTATAAGTGGACTTAAGGGTTTTGGGATAATGACTCCGCGAGTCCTATTATTTTTTCCGAAATCTCATTTGAGTCCTAAAAATGAAAATCGACTATTTCGAGTCCTATAATATTGAAAAACGACATCAAATGAGTCCCCGTCCAACATTCCGTCTATTTTTGCTGTTAAATTTGACTTTTTTAAGTCCACATCACTTCCACATCATCATAAGCTGCCATGTCAAAAAATACCATAACTTTTCATTAGAAAATACCTAATCGTTATTAAATCAAACAAAAAAGAAAAACTGAAAAAAGAAGAAAAAGGATTGAACAACCGCCTCCAAAAGATGATTGCACATCTCATTCACTCTGAATTGCAGTAAGTCTATGACTTTGGGCAAATGGCAAGCAGTCTTTCTCTTAGCACGAGACATGCGAGGAGGCGAATCAAAAAACTAAGCTCATCAACAAGCAACGATTTTTCAGCGAAGATCGAGCCAGATCCGGCCCGAATTCGGACCAAATCCAACCGGATTTGGACCTAATCCGACCAAATCCGGCTAGATCCAACAAGACCTGAGTGTGCTGCCGGGAAACGGCGAAATATACCCATCCCCAGCCGCTTTCAGCAGCCAAACCGCCGCTGCCGTCGCCGGAAAGTCGTGAGGAGAGTGGAACCGTCGCGCTGAGCCACCGTCTTGCCCGTGCCAGCTACAGCCGTTGGAGTTATTGCAAACATCGCTGCAGGCTACTTGAAGCGAGAAGAGCTCGAGAACTCTGACCCGACGATATCCATGGATCCATAAATCGCTGCCGATAAGCACGACCGATGTTGCCGCCACCAGCGAGTGCCGTCGTTCACAAGTGCTGCCAAACCAAAAGAGCCCCGACGAGATCTCCTCACGCCGAGGTTAGTATTGGGCACTCAACTCATCATCGAGCAGATTCATGCTCGCCACCGTTGGATCCAGGGAGCGCCGTTGTCGAAGGAGCAGTGCCGCCTCGTTGAAGTCCCGAAGAAGAAGACACAGTCCCGGAGAACTCCCACAGCAACCCTAACCCCACCGCTGTCGACGTCACCTTGCGCAAAGGGCGAGGGGCAAAAGGAGAGGCCCGCTAAGGGTGAGGGGCAGAAGGAGCGGCTGAGATGGTAGCGGTGGTTGTGAGGATTTGGTGGAGTTCGGGTGTGGGGAGGAAGAATGGGGAAGTAGGTATTTTTTTTTTAACCAAGCATGTGTAAATTTTATTATTAATTATCATTAAGTGTAATTCATTGGTTAATTACCATTATCTTATTAGTTATCATTAATTGCATTAATTAATAGTCAACCGTAAATTTCAAATTTTCAATACTTTTTTTATTATTTTCTTTAGTTTCAATTATTTTCCACATATGCATGGACGGAAAATTGGACGGGGACTCATTTGATGTCGTTTTTCAATGTTATAGGACTCGAAATAGTCGATTTTCTTTTTTAGGACTCAAATGAGATTTCGAAAAAAGATATAGGACCCGCGCAGTCATTATCCCGAAGGGTTTTGGGTACAATTAGTACCCGTCTTTCTTATGTTGAGTCAATCGTGTACTTACAACTTTTCTCGAGACATTTATGTATCTGGAGTTTTAGCGGGCAGGTCAGTCATGGGTATCGGGCGGGGCATATGCTGACATGGAAGCTGCCCAAAATTAGGATGTTGCCCGTTGCTCATGTCCACATGGCAAAAACGTGGGTCTCTCTACTATTCCAATCATTAATCCGGTTTCCTGCTCGGTTCTACCCGATAGAGGTTCAACCCTATCCAAAAAAACGTTTCATTTAAAACCAAATTTTTAATTTTTTTTCCTTTTGTTGTCTACAAAAATAAAAATAAAAAACCAAAGAAAGACCATCCCAAATAAAAAAAACATAATTATCCATTAGTCCTACTTTTTCTCTAAATCCACTTCTTTTTTTTTTTTTAGAATCCTCTAAATCCACTCCTTAATCTCTCTTAATATTTTTATTTACCAATTTTCATAAAAAATATTAATGTGTAATTCTTGCAGCAGTGGATTAGGGCGTGACTTTTGCATTAGGATTTTCCACCACCACCACCACCGCCACCCCCACCCCCCCTCTCCCCTTCCCCATCAACCCCCCCTCTCTCTAAAAGTCTCCAAAATCCATCATCCACACACCACGAGCACCACCCCCACACCACCCAAATCCACATTTAATCCATCTCTCCCACTTACAATCTCCATTGTCGTGTCTTCTCCACCACCATACTCAAAACCTTGCAAATTGACATCCTTCTTTTACCACATCTTTGAAACTAAAACCTGATTAGTGGAGAAAGGTTGCGATGCTCGGTGCACGTGCTGCAGGTGTGTTGGTATCTTCTCTACCATCTCACAGAGAACAAGATTAAATTTTTGGAGGGACTCACAAATCAGTCGCCCGTCACAAATGCTTGTGAATCGTGGCAGATCGCAAAGACTTAATTAATTAGTGGACTACTTACTGATGTAAATAAATAAAATGCCTGCAAATAACTAAACCAAGTTGTAGCAAACAAAATTTGGTGACATCATTTGAAATTGTTTAGAGTAAACAAAGTCCATAAAGGTGGAAAGAATAAAATGATAAGCAGTCAATTCTTCTTTTGGTTGTTTTTTGGATTAATTAATTGATGATAAATTCTAATTAATTAACTAAAGATCTCCACAGGTATTTGTGTATATCAGCTAGTGATCGGTGTGCATCTCATCTAATAAATTTGCAGTTAAGTTGGTGATGAGTGAAATTAACATGGTTGTAGTGTATGGATTTGGTATATCCAACTTCGGAAACAGGCTACGAGTACATATCTTTTTGTTCTGGGAAAGGATATATATAGGCTATATAATTAAGACACAACACAACTGGGCACATAGATAAACATAAGCTAGCTAGTTGTAGTCGCACTGCAACTACTTAACTTTCTCATTTCTTCCCAACAACATTCATCACTAAATTATTTGGGGAGGAAGAAGATGAAACATAAACAGCTAAATTAAATTACCTGGACCCACAAAAACTATAATAATGATTGATCTGCGGATAGTCTTGTGCTTAGTAGTCAGTCAGTCAGTCAAGCACCATGAGGCACAGTCCCACCAGCTGACTTGTTACACAAAGACTTGGGTAGTGGGAGGTCATCCAAGAAGAGCCGCCAATCAAGGAGCAGAACCACTGAAATTTTTAATTACAAATGTACAGAAAGAAGACCAGTCAAGGAGTTGCTGTATTTAATTCCTTAATTTGATCAAAAAGAAAAATAATGAAAAAGGTAGTGGCTCTCTAACTTTACCTTTCGAAGAGAGTCACTTTAACTCTGTTTCTCGGCTTCTTCCCTTTCTTTTTTCTTTTCTTTTTGGTCTTTTTACATTTTACCCATCTCACTCTTGGCTTGAAAACAAATCAAGACCTCAACAAAATAAACCGTTATTTTAGGACCTGACCTTTGTTTAAATATTTAGATATAAGACTTATTGTTTGGTTTAAAAAAGTTCCTAGTTTATCTAAATTTGTATCAATTTTTGTTATTTAATAAAAATCTAGTAGTTCAGGGAGATTTTTGTTAAAAAACAAAAGTTCAGGATACTTCGTTCTTATTTTTTTTTTTAGTTCGGGAACTTTTTGTTTCAAACCTAAAGTTGACGGGGATAAAAAACAGTTAAGTTAACCCATTTTCTTTCCTTTAAGCAAAGACGAAACCTAATTTTGTGACACTCAAAGCTTAATTTGATAGGGGAACAAAGGCCATGTGGTAAAATACCGTTTGTTTTTGTTGAGGGGTTGATTTGTTTTCCATTCCAAACGCATTTAACCCCGCTTTGAACTGGTGAATTTTGTAAAGTTAGATCTGGATATGGAAGTTTACGTACAAATATACTACTATAAAGTGGGTGCTGAGTGGTGCATGCAGGGACAGCCAAGGAAGGTGGATCGTGGGTTTTCTGTTCAGGATGAGGCCCTGTTCTGGGATTAAAGCTGAGCTACTAGCCATTTTACAAGGCCTACGGTTAATGAGCACTTCTGGCGGAAAACCATTTATTTTGGAATCAAGCAACATTGCTGTTATTCAATGGTTATATGAGGATTTTGACTGGGGAAGAGATTTAGAAATACTAGTTTGTAAGATTAAGGATTTACTAGCATCTCTGAAGCCATCTTCCCTCTCTTTTGTATCGAGTGAAGCCAACCAAATTGCTTTTATGTTACTCCCTGAAGCTTTTGCATTTGGGCAGGGTTTAACACTTCTTCACTACCCGCCTACTGTAATTCACAGTTTCCTGCTGAGAGACAGGAGCATATTGGGCTGAGTCCCCTGCTTTTGTAAGATTGTATATGTTGATGTTCATTTAATAGACATCTTATCCCGGTTTCCGACCAAAAAAAAAAAAATACTATATATATTTAAAACTTTTTGTTTGTAGTAGCCGTTGCATAACGATATATATGAAATGATCAGTGAAAGAAAACTTCTTGTTTGGACAAATCCTCCTGAAAAAAAAAAAAAAACATCTTAGGATTACCTGAAAACTTTCCTATTGATTAAAACTAAAAAAAGAAAATCAGATGGTCCCAATTAATCACATGCCGGAAATTTATTGCAGACTTAGTTTGCCAAGAGTCAGTATCGCGAAATTCTCCATTGTCCCAATCCTCTCGTCATAAGGATTTCCACAAGAGCAATTGACGACCTTTAAACGAGACGAAAATTTTAATACAACATATTAACAAAAAAAAAAACTTGTAGAATAAATAAAAAAATGCCAATAGTCAATAGAAAGACACACAAACCTGGATCCTTTCCAACTCTTCCCACCAGTCTCGATATATGGAATAGTTGGGGAAGGCAGAGCTATTGTTTGGTATCATCATCTTTATAGCATTGGACAATACACAGTTCAATTTTGTTGGAGAGACTTGCAAATCACTATGAGGACACGGTGTGCGGACAAATGATTGGCTTAATTTGTTGCCTTGGGTAAGCGTAATTCCTTCTGGTGTAAATGTTTAATTAGATGGGTATGTCCTTAATTGGTAAAATTCAGAATATACATTTTAAGCAAACAGTTGGCAGAGCTACTGACATCAACAAGAAGCATTCTGGAAAATCAAAATTGGGTTGGTGTTATGGTGTATCAAGAGGATAAAAAAAAAAAAAAAAAGCTGCTTTGTAACAGCATGCATAAAGAGACACTATCAATACTAATTGCTCTCCGTCGAAAGGTGCCAACGCCATGGGTACTGCAAATGAACGTCCAAACTTCGGAAGCTATTCAAACGATTACACCAGTGACCCTGCACGACTGAACAAAACCAACGAGAACAAGTCAACGAAACATAATATGGCTACTGCCAGACTTGACATAAGCCTAACTAAAAGGACTGTGACCAAATAAGAAAAACAACCAAATTGGAAGTGGACAGAATTAAAGACAAAAATAATGGGATTAGAAACTGTAACCAGAGTCAGACCTTAGTCCAACCCAAACTGTTCCTGAACTTCTCTGCGTAGGACAACATGCCGGAGGATGCCATTATCCTTGGCAGTGGGATGGTCCCGCTCAAACTGTTCCAGAAACTCCTTGGAATCAGCAACGACTTCTCCAAGAGATGGGAGAGGAGCTATTGGTATCCTCTTTAGGATCGGACACCCCAAAACTTTAATTTCTTGCAAGGACTGGCAAATCAGTGACCCATCACAAATGCTTGTGAGTCGTGGCAGATAGTAAATGTCTAATCTTCTTAATTTGGGGAGACTTAATTGAGAAGTGATGTAGGTGGGCCCACTTTCTTCACTTGCTATTATCTCTTCCACTCCTTCACATCGTCCTACTGTAAGATTTACTAGGTTCTTGAGGTTTTGCAGCAATCCTCGAGGGAATAGCTTCTTTATTCGGTGACACCCGAGTACAGTAAGCTTCTTGAGGTAAATAAAGATACTGCCATAGGATGGCATTAACTGATGGGGTGCCTTAATGTCTACAAGGAACCGTAAGCTCTCTACATAAAAAAGATATAGTGTCTCAAGTTTATTAAGTACGTCAACAGATGATCCGGAAGAAGAAGAAGTCGACACCAAACATTCTATCCCATCACAGTTATCGAGCTTAATAGACTTCAACTCGGCTGCGTTACTTATGGGAACTAATAAGCTCCTTGGACACTTGCAACCATATAACGTCAGCTCCTCAATGCCTTGTGGAAGTTTATCAAATTGTCTGCTAATATCACATTTCCACACCTCAACACTTTTAACAGTTGGATATCTGAACGTACTACCCACCCCACTACTCACAACAAGTACGAAAATTACCAGAGGTTTCTCGTGCTTTTGGTACTGCAAATAACTGTTAAATCCAACAAGGCCTTCTTTAAAAATACATACCAAAACTTCCAAATTCCTTAAGCCGCCTACCTCCTCTCCTTTAACCATCCAATTGTGAAGTCCGAGGAATTGGAGACGGGAGAGATTTGGTAATATACCGTCCGGAAAAACCTTCAGATTATAGGAATTAATATTGAGATACCTGAGGTTGTGGAGCAACGCCAGGTCGTGGGGCACTTCTTTAAGCTTTGGAGTACCATATAAATCCAAAGCCTTCAATTCTTGAAGCTTGGCAAGCGATGGCACATGCCTCAAATGGAGACAGTCCGAAAGGAACAACCCAGTGAGTCTCACAAGATTAGAGATGGAGCCTGGCAGTTCGTTAATGCCAGTATTCAAAAGATCAAGAACTTTGAGACCATTCAATCTCTCGAAAAAAGAATCCCCAATATATTGTAACCTCCCATTGGTGCTTAACAAGAGAGTTGATAAATCAGGACAGCACGGCGAGTGGCCAAACGGAATGTTCTCGATGTTGTTGTTTACAAATGAAACTCTATGCAAGTTTATGCTCCACTTACCCATATCTGGCAATGCTCTTAATTGCTTACCAGTTTCAACCATCACAGCGGACCTTTTTCTCAATTCTTGAAGTGCAACATCCCTAATCAAGTCATGCATCTTCACAACTCTCCCCTTCTGAAAGTAAACATCCTTGCTGCTATAGACTTCCAACAAGCAGAGGCTGCCTAGTTTATCAAGCATGTGATGGCCTTCATCAACCTCTTCCTGTCTACTATTCCCTTCTTTTATTATTCCCTCGCAAATCAAGCGCTCTATTAACCCATTTCTTTCAATCTCAAAATCCTCTGGAAACAATGCACAATACAGGAAACATTCCTGTAAAGGTGGATCTTTTATACTAGCATAGCTTGTTCTCAGTACAGCGAATACCTGCTCCTCCATGTCATCATCTTTTGTGACTTCGGATTCTCTGAGTTGAGCAAATCTATACCTCCATTGGCCTACATCATCCACTTCTTGCAAACTTTTTGCCATCACCTTAATAGCAAGCGGTAACCCGGCACATTCCCTTACAACTGATCTCACAAGTGCTTCATCCTCTATCTCAATATCCACAATCTCCTTCTTGAACAAATCAAAAGCTTCTTCCTCCGAAAGACGTTCTACTCTGACTTTATTCTTTTTGCAACCCATCTTTCTACAAACTTCATCTGATCGGGTGGTAAAAACTAACTTGCATCCATTTGGCCCTACTGGAAGTCCCACAGCCTTTGCATCAAAATGAACCCACAAATCATCTAAGAAAAGGATGAACTTTTGTTTTCTAATCAACTCTCCCATCAACTTTGCTGCCCTTTTCTTTATATCATCCTCCTTCGCAATATCCTCGCTGTTTTTTGAGTGGAGAATAGCTTTGGCAATCTCATGCTGTAACTTGTAAATGCTAAAATCTTGGGACACAGTAAACCAGTAACTTGGAGGAAACGAGTCTGATCTTTGTTGGAGTTGATTGTATATATGTTCCATCAATGTGGTTTTACCGACCCCTCCCATTCCATAAACTCCAATCTTTTCAACCTCAACTTTCTCTAGCAAGGAACAGATCTCATCCCTAGCTCTCTTAAACCCTTGGCCGACCACTTCTGATGCGGGAATTAGATAGTTTACTGTCCCTGGTCATGAAATATCATGTATTATTGACTGTGAACAAAATTTCACATTAATTAATTGAAAAAACAATAGTAAGTAATGAATTTTTATTTGGTATCCTCTCCTCTTTAAAAAAAACAAGTTACGATTTAAATTTTTGATAGAACATGGTTGCGTTACCTGCAATATATTCTCTAATCTTTTTGATAATTTCTTGAATTACCTCGGACTCGTTCCTGCAAAATTGAAAAGGCTGGAGCATTTTACTCTTCGGATATGAAGACGGAAGGAAAACACTACAGAAAATGTTAGAAAAGTCAATCTACATGAAGAAGTGACATAATCACATAAATTTCAGCTTTTAGGTCATGTTAAAAAGTAGTCAATCTTTTGCCCTTCTTGTGAATTTTTATTTGTCCCAGAAACTTCATTTAGAAGACTGAGGCTTTTTCATTTTTGTTATTTGGATGAAGAATATAATTTTGTACAAAAGATAAACTCGCTAGCTATATTTTAATTTTTATGTGCTATGCTTCATGAGTATGGTTTAATTTTCTATAAACTATAATTCATACTATATTAATCATCAAGACAAAATTTCTCGACAAAAAAAAAAAAACAAGACAAAATTGTGCAAAGAAGGACAAGGTCGTTGACTTATACTTACATGTTTGTTTCAACATGTATCCCTTTCAAGCCTCCAATTATCGCTAAAGACTCTTTCCATTTCTTTACCATCTCCTCCTCATCAGAGGCCTCTTGACATTTAGCAAAGCTATTCTGCTGTTTCCTGACATCCCGCGGATCTACATGATAGAAAACTGGGAAAACATAATGTCCCTCAAGCGTGCGACGTCTTATGATCTCCACAAGTTCATTGAGGCACCATTTTGAGGAAGCATAATCTTGAGAGAGTACAACAATGGATGATTTCGATTCTTGAATCGCTTTTGGTAGTTCCCATCGAATTTCCTTCCCAGATGGGATCCCTTCGTCGTCAAGAAACACCCGATATCCTGCTCGATCCAACTCTCTCTTGAGGTGACCAATGAAAGTATTTCTTGTATCTGGACCTCTGAAACTCAAGAATATGTCATAAGGAAGGTGTGGAGACGTGGAAGATGAGGCTACTTGTTCTGCTGGGTTGTTCTTATGCCACTTCGGGTTGCGCTCCATCATGTAAAATGGACTGCGTACTGATGGACCATAAGCAATGCCTACAAATAAACGCAAACAAAATTTAGTGGCATCGATTTTATCTAAATGATAAAAAGTATGTTTGCATTCTTCTTTGGCTTCTTTTTCAATTAATAAATTGATAATAAAGTCCAATTAATTAAAGTATTAGTCTCCACAGACACTTGCATTAGTTGAAGAGGAAGAGGAAATATATTATAAACAGCTTACCTTGGCTCAACAAAAACTAGAAATGATGGATCTGCAGACAGTCTTGTGCTTTCATTTAACTGACCCAACTGTAATTAGTCAAGCACCATGAGGCAGCCCCTGACTTGATTCACAAAGACTTGGTGGTTGGAGGTCTGCCATATATATATACAAGTAAGAGCCACTAGTCAAGAATGATCAGGAGAACTAAGGATGTGAAAGAACATTCAAGGATCGGAGTTGCCTTACTATTTTCTAATTTGATTAAACATGCTAATGAAAAGTAGTTCTCTTTTTACTTTCAAAAAAAAAAAAGTTCTCTTTCCTTTGGAAGAAAGTGCAATTAAGGGAGCTGATAATTAATGTAATGAGAGTGGAGCAAAAAAAGAAGGTAGTATAGTAATATACCTGCACCCTCCCTTGGATAGCCCTGACCCTGAGAGAGATGGAAATTGATGAAAGCAGAGAAGGAACTGATAATGATAATGATATTGAAATGAGTGGCGTTGGTAAGTTTTGTTTTCCTTCCAAGAGAATGCACATTTAGCTTTTATAAAATGTAAACTTCTTGCAAGTTTCCAACCAAGTAGCACAATAATGCAAACAACTTGCTGTGATTCCCAACTACCACAATAAATTTCCTAATGAATGTTGTTAGAAAATGCTACAGTTGACTAGCAAGATTTTATTGATCTTTCTACAGTACTGGTGAGTGCGAAGCAGAACTCGTTGAACTAACTCACTTACTGAAATTGTGAGTTTGATACGAGTTGAGTTCAAAATTGGCTTCAAATTTTTTATTTTTTGTAGGACGAATATAAACCTAAGAAAGAGCAGCCAGGGGTGTGAATTTACATATGATTCATGTTTTCTTGTTTCCGACAGGTAAATATGCAAACTAAAATTGAACAAAATCGCCAAAGGTCAGCTAGCTATGACTATTCTTGCCGTAGACATTAACAGGAGAACAATGAATGATTGTTCACAATTTGAAAAACAGGAAAACTAATTAGAGAAAGTATATGCATGGTAACTGTGCTGTGTTCCGCCACAAGATCTTCCTCGAAAGATCATAGTAAATGAGGAGGAGAAGGGAGTGATAATGAGAAGACCAGTGAAAAGTCAATTATATATGAACCGAGAGAAGAAAACTGTGTCCAAGAAATTGCTGATAAGCTTTGTAAAATACCAGAAATGAAAAAGAAAAGAAAATAAACAGAGTCATTCACACTATAAGGAACATACTTTATCTTGAGGTCAACTATAGTTTCTTGAGTGAATGAATGCTTCAAATCCTACGTAGTAGGATGGAAAGATGAATGTAATTCCTGTATATTTCCTGTAAAACAAGACGCAACCATTAAGGGTGGAGACGGATATCATCAACCCGATTTATCTACATGTAATCTAATCGTTCTAAACAAAATTTAGACCATGGCAGTTTGAATCATGAAGATCAAAATCAGATATTAACTTAACTCTAGCTGGAAACAAACACCATTAATGCGCAAGATCATGCAAGCTCTCTACTGGACAGAAAACAAATTAAACTGCCATAAGGTGAGGAATCTGCCCCTGTAGCACAGTCCCTCTACAAATGAGGAAATCTTTGGAAAGTAGAGGAGCGTGACTGATGTATATTTCAAGCGTGTCAAGGGAACTAGTCACCAATTGTCACAGCACCACCTTATCAAGTCTGCATTGATAAAAAGACCAGGCATTAGTTGATGATAAGTGTTGGTTTCCAAGGTTAGATATAGTGTTGAATGGTGCCAGAATCTGATGAACACACTTCAAACCATCCTAAGGCCACCCTCAGTAAATCATGTTGGATGTTCATGAGTAATTGTCCCACATCAGAAAAAAAGAGACCAAGTGAGTAAAATATAAGTGAAATGGACCCATGTACCCAAAGCCTTAAGGTTTTGGGTTACTTTGTGGTGTCCAAGTCCACGAGTGTGGATCTCACTTGAGCCTCCCGGCGCTTTCCTTGCTAACAAATCAGTTTATTGATCACTCAATCAAAACATCAATTCAAGACACCTATACAATCAACAACAATCAATTTTGGTGGAGGAGAATATTTTTACAGATTTTTCATCACAAGTATTTATTACATATTTTTGTAACCAATAAGTAAACAATCAAAATGTAAGTGGACAGAAATAGATTCTAATGGGATTAGACAGTGTGACCAGGGGCAGACCTTAATTCCAATCCAGCTTTGATAACCAGGAGGAACTATTATAATCGTGAGGATATCCCTAGTACCGGGATGGTCCCGGTTAAACAGTTCCAACAACTCTGTTGAATCAAAACGACCTTTTCGAAGAAAAGGGAGAGGAGGTGCTATTGGTATCTTCTATAGCATCCCACACTGACGAAGTTTAAATGCTTGGAGGGACTAACAAATCAGTGGCCTGTCACAAATGCTTGCGAGTCGCGGTAGATGTAAAAATCTTAATGTTCCTAATTTGGGGAGACTGACATGAGAAGTGTTGTTGTTGTTGCTGCCACTTACATCACAATACAATGTGTGTTGCTTATTAAGCAATGAACAATAATGAATCTGATTAAAAGTACACTCCAACACACACACCAATGCAATTTATCATGCTGCTTTCGAGAGCATATTGCAATGTGCTCTGCTAGGGTTATCAAGTCTCCTCACTTTACTCGCCGCCAAAACACTGTTCACCAATTCTGTTGGATCTAATTCCATACTTGTGGTCTAAACTCATTGCATCTTCAATTTACTCATTTTCTCAACCCAGATCTTAGTGTGCGTACCCTTGGTGGAAGGTATTACGCCGTTACATCGGCTCTCGCTACCGAAGGTCAGGCCTTCGAGGCTGTCTAGCTTTGGTTTGGCAAAGCATATCATACCAACATGGAAGCTGAGCAAGAACAGAGAGTTGTCTTCGATGTTGATTTCAAAGAAGAGATGTTCACTATCCGATTCAACAAGGAAAACGAAGCCAACAAAGAAGCAGATGTCGGTGCGACTTTTGGGGAAATGATCAGCCGCACTTGTCTCGTTGGCAAAATGTATTCAGACCGGTCGTTCACCGCCGGAATGGTAAAGGCGGGACTAGACAGGGCATGGAACCTCAAAGGTGAATTCAGAGTGACAGAGAAAGGTAACAATGTTTTCATTATTGGTTGCGAATTGGAAGCTGATTGTGATAAGATTATGAGAGGTATACCTTGGTTGATGTCTAATATGCACATGAATTTTAAGAGATGGTTCCCAAATATGACAATCAAACAAATTCCTTTTCGCCTGACTACTTTCTAGATTCAATTGCTTGATCTTCCTTTAGAGTTCCTTGATGATGAATATAAGATTAGGAAGATTTTGCAATGTGTTATCGGCTATGACTGAAATCGATGACCGCATAGAAAGTATAATGGGTTGGAATGGTTTTGTAAGGGTACGTATTGAGTTTCTGCCGGAGAAGCCTTTGATGCCGGGTGTCTTCATCTTTGATGATAAAGGGCAAAGGCATTGGATAAAAATCAGATATGAAAGACTAGGTGAGTTTTGCAGCAATTGCGGGAGGATCACACACCCCACCAAGCGATGCCCCCGTCCTCGCAGAACAATTCACAGAGAAGAGGCTGAATCTATATATAGCTTTGGGCCTTGGCTCCAAGCTAAGGGATCTGCTAGGAGAGCAGTAGGGGGGAAAGGATTACCAACAGGATTCTCTTGCAAGAAGGTAATGGAATTGGGTTCACAAATTGGGACAGCTACCGAGGAAAGGAATGAGGAGCAGATCGCTAATGATGCTTCGAAAACCTGTGAAATGACAGAAGAGGAAATGAATCAGACTATGGAGGCACTGCAAGAGACAAGGATTTCGGAGGAGTGGGAGAAAGGAAAGAGTAAGGATGCTCAAAAAGCAGGGGATGAAGAATTGAAGATAATTGATATGGTTAACTCGACCTCTAAGAAGAGAAAATTGGGATCAACTGAGGGCAAACAAATAGTGAGGACCCTACAGAAGGAATGGGTTGCGTCAATGGCAGAACACGCGGATAGTATTGACACTACTGCACCAGTGAAGTCATCAGCGAAAAGGCCTAGCTGGAAACGCCTGGCCAGCAGAGGCGGATCCAGGGGGGCAAGCAAGGGCCCAGGTCCCCTTAAATCCAAATTATAGTTATTTATGGTAATATTGTAATATAACATTTAAGTTGGTCTGGTGGTGAGCTGTGCTTTATGCCAAGAAGTCAGCTCGAGTTCGAGCCACAAAGTTCACGTTTTACACAATTTTTCTGATATTTTCCTTGATTTGTATAAATTTGCCCCCTCCCTCCAAAAAATTTTGGAGTTGGGAAAAGTAGTGAGGGAGATGAATTCCTTGTTTCCCACACTACTTTTTTTGTCACCTGAGTTTTGGGTGGGCGCTAAGGCCACCTATACATCCTTCTACCCATCCAACACAGGACTCTTCTGAGTCGGATGTGTGTATGCTGTGCAAGAACACCACCGGTGGTGCTAGGATGGAGAATCAGGCTTGGTGCTATGATGATTACTTATTTTGGCACAGGATTCAGAGGGACAGACATCAACATCAGCTCCTTCTACAAAATTGCCGAACCAAAAGGTAATGTAGGGTGGTGTCCAACATCTTGGAGGCGATGTCGGCATTAGTCGACCTAATGTCATCCAAATTGTGAATTCGTTGTTTAACACATGGATGGTTCAAGGAGTTGAAAAGGATGTCCGATCCCAGGGCCGTATTAGGCAGGACTTCTTTGTTTTCTGTTTTATATCTAGACTGTATTACTATATGTGGATTTGCAATCGATCTGGAGTGTCTCATGCTGACAACGAGATCTTTATAAGTACTCTGGTTCAATCTAATATAGGATATATGTTTCGACAAGAAAAATAATGAATCTGATTTTATTTTTTTTATATTAATCCAAAATATTTAATTTTAAAAAAAATCCATGGGTAAGTGAGTTTAGACTACTTGGCAGCACCAGTTTAGTTTTTTAAAAAATTGCTTCTAGTGGGCACGAACCAGGTCGTGATTTATGATTTTCCATTTTCAATGTACGTACAAAATGTTTGTTATTTCTACCAACTTGCTACTCACTCTAAAGAGTCCTTCAGTTTATGTCATCAAATTATTCTTCAAGGTGTGGGTTCAATAGACATTTTCATGAACAAAAACCTTCCCTTATCCCAGTCTGTCTCTCCATTTTCATCAAAACTGAGAAATTGACCCACCTTGTTAGTCTGACTCTGGTAGTTACTAATAGTCTTCAGAAGATATAGAGGAAGAATGATCAGTTACTAGAAACTTTTGGATTACAACAAAATATCATCACCAACAATTTGCTAATACTATGCATATGTGGTAGATGGGTATATCCTTTGTATAGGCAAAATACAGAATAGGCATATTAAGCAAACGGTTGAGGCGCCCAGAAAACTGAAGTAATACGATCACAGCTCAACAAGAAGCAATCTGGGGGGAAAACAACGCTGCAGTGTAACAGCAATACTGGTCCTTGAAAGATGCAAATACCAGGATGCCTAAATATGGCTACCCTGTTGTGTATATATAATACAAAGGACATGAGTCCTGATAGTACATGAGTCTTAGCTATACAATGGGATGCGCATATTGTCAAACATATCTATATGTTACTAACTTATCACAACTAACGTTATCACTTATCTTATACTCCCCTGCAATTGGAGGGTGGTGTTACAAACCAAACTCAAATTGGACCGTTGTGCCTGAAAACTTGTCGTTCCCAGTGATTTGGTAAAAATATCGGCTAATTGCTTTGTGGAGTCGACATGAAGAACTTGAATCTGACCACTCTGAATGCGTTCTCTGATAAAGTGCAGGTCAATCTCCAAATGCTTTGTGCGTTGATGCTGCACAGGATTATTAGCTAGAAAGGTGGCTGACAAATTGTCACGGTGTATAGGAACTGGTCGAGGAAGAGAACAATGAAGCTCCTTAAGAAGATGTCGAAGCCAAGTTACATCAGCAACCACACTCGCCAAAGCTCGGTACTCTGATTCCGCACTACTCCTCGAAACTGTAGCCTGTTTCTTGGTAGACCAGGAAACCAAATTACCCCCCAGAAAAACACAGTAACCAGTCGTGGAACGGCGAGTGTCTACACACCCTGCCCACTCAGCATCGCTGTATGCTATTACTGTGTCAAAAGGAGTGGGACGAAGTAAAAATCCATAGGTTTGTGTGCCTGCAAGATACCTCAAAATGCGCTTCACGGCAGTCCAGTGGTCAGTTGTGGGTGCATGCATAAACTGACACACGGAATTAACAGCAAAAGAGATGTCCGGTCGAGTGAAGGTAAGATACTGCAATGCCCCAACGATGGACCGATATTTGTGTTGCTCGTCCGAATCAAGAAGAACACCCTGATGAAGAGACAAAGTCTGTTTCGGTTGCATGGGTGTTGATGCTGGCTTCAATTCAGCAAAGGCTGCACGTTCAAAGATAGTTTGGAGATACTTTTGTTGATGTAACAACAAGCCATCTCGAACGTGAGTCACTTGGATGCCCAGAAAATAGTGGAGTGCACCGAGATCAGTCAAAAAAAATTCCTGGTGAAGAAGAGCAAGCAGTTGCATGAGAAGTGCTGAAGAAGAAGCGGTAAGGATGATATCATCCACATACAGGAGCAAAAAGGCAGTACCCGCAGTAGTGTTATAGACAAACAAAGAAGCATCAGATCGACTAACAACAAAGTGATGCTGTAACAGGAAAGTGGCGAAGCGAAGATACCATGCCCGTGGGGCTTGCTTTAAGCCATAGAGAGCACGCCGAAGCTTGCAGACATGGTGTGGATAACGAGCATCTTCAAAGCCAGGTGGTTGTCACATGTAAACCTCCTCCTTCAAGAACCCATTGAGAAATGCATTTTTCACGTCAAGTTGTCGCAAAGACCAACCCCGAGAGAGAGCAATGGAGAGAACAGTCCGAATTGTGGCCGGTTTGACTATCGGACTGTATGTCTCGTCAAAGTCCTGACCTGCACACTGAGTGTAGCCTTGGGCAACCAGACGAACTTTGTATCTGGACAAACTGCCATCAGAGTTGTATTTGCGGCGAAACACCCATCGTGAGCCAACCACATTCACACCAGTAGAAGGTAAAGGAACCAAGTCCCAGGTATTGTTGTGCATTAAAGCATGGTATTCATCTTTCATTGCAAGCATCCAATTCTCATCCTTTGAGGCTTGTTTATAGGTTTTTGGTTCGGGTGGTTGTGTGGTGGAGAGTAGGGCATATTTCGGATTAAGTTTACGGATACCATCACGAAGACGAGTTGTCATCTTGTGAGGTGGAGGAGAAGGAGTTGGAGAGGCGACAGGAGAAGAAGATGCAGTTGTTGTGGTTAAAGGAGAGGCTGGAACGAGAGGTAAAGACACAGAAGAAGAGGAGGAGTCGGTGTTGGAGATAAGAGGCATGGATAGAGATGGTTGTTGCTGGGAGACTCCTAGACTGGTAGAAGGTAACGTAAGCTGGTGGGGATTAGGGTTTGGAGCAGGAGTTGTAGGAATGGATGTTGGTATGGTATTGGGCTGTAAAAGTGGTCGAATTGTCGATGGAACAAGAGTACCTGGGAGCCGAAAAATTGCCGTAGCATCAAAGGTAGGAGGAGGAGGTTGAAGTGGTGGTGTCGTGATGGATTCAAAAGGGAAGGTGCCTTCATAAAAAACAACGTTGCGAGAGATAATGACCTTGCGTGAGGTTGGATGATAACAACGAAAACCCTTATGAGATGAGGACAAGCCGAGATAGACATGAATATCAATTCGTGGGGAGAGTTTGTGTTGCACTGGACTCATGTATAAAGGGTAGCAGGCACAACCAAAAACCCTCATGCGTGAGTAATCAGGTTCACGGCCAAAAAGTGTTTGATATGGAGTAGACCAGCGTAAAGAAACATGTGGTAACCTATTTTGCACAAAGACGACGTGAAGTAAGGCTTCAACCCAAAAAGTGGAGGGAAGTTTGGCTTGGAATAAAATACTGAGAATAGAGTTGAGAAGAGTACGGTGTTTCCTCTCAGCCATTCCATTTTGTGGATGGTTGTAAGGACAAGATAAACGATGGAGAATGCCATGTTCCTTGAGATAATCATCGAAGTGAGTATTGCAGAACTCACTGCCATTATCACTTTGGAGGAATCGAATGGATTGATTAAAGTGAGTTTTAATCTCAACGTGCAATTTCTTAAACTTAGAAAAAACTTCATGCTTAAAACGTAAGGGATAAACCCAACAAAACTTGGAATATTCATCAAGGAATAAGACATAGTATTTGAAACCAGAAACAGAAACAATAGGAGAGGTCCATACATCGGTATGGATAATATGAAACAACCCAAGACAAGGCTCCACATACGGAGGATAAGGGAACTGAATTTGTTTTCCCAACTGACACGCTGGACAAAAAGCGGTGTTATTGAATGAAGTACAAAAAGAAGGAAATTGAGAAGCAAACTGCTTCAAGACAGGAGTGCCAGGATGACACAACTGACGATGCCATAACGCGCCAGAAACACGAGCCACGACAAGAGCTGATGAAACAACAGGTGCCGGGACTCGAAGAGAGTAAAGAGTGTCGGAATCATTGCACCGAATCTGCCGATGGTGTAAAAGATTTCCCTTCACAGAAAACCAAAAGGATCAAAAACAACAGAGCAAGAGTTATCCCCAGTAAAACGTTTGACAGAAAGCAGATTCTTGGTAAGCAAAGGAACAACCAAAACATCCAAAAGGCAAAAAGAGTAAGAACCAATCTTAAAAACTTTGACACCTATATGAGTAATGGACAAAGACGTACCATCCCCAACCTGAACAGAATCGGTACCATGATATTCCTCAAAGGAATCAAGGGTAGCAGTGGAATTAGCCATATGACTTGTGGCTCCAGTGTCTGCGTACCAAAGGGAACCAGAATCAAGGTGTTCATGGATACCAGCATATGAACGTTGGGGACAATGTTTAGCTGTGTGATTGTAACCATCACACAGCTGACATTGAATCGGTGAAGGGCCTAAGATGGAAGAAGGTGGACGATTAGACCGAGAGTGATTAGGGCGAGGAGAAAACTGAGTGCCTGGTGGAGAAGGACGCAGAGAAGAGGCAGCTTGGGGCGAGGACCAAGAACCAGAGGCTGGACGTGGAGAAAAATTTCCAGGAGAATGATGTCCACGTCCACCGCCGCCGCGGCCACCGCGGCCACCTCGACCACCTCGACCACTACGGTGTTGAGTAAAGAGTGCTTGATTGGAGTCAGGAGAAGAAACAGAAGAGGAGGAAGATGAGTGTTTGGTCTTTCGAGTTTCCTGGGCCAATAACATTGACCGCAACTCAAAAAACGAAGGAAGAAGGGCTTTGGACGTGACAAGAGTGACCAGATCATTGTACTCATCAGGAAGACCATCCAAAATTTGCATGATGATATCATCATCACTAAGACGCCGGCCAATAGACTCTAAATTATCTGCGATACCACGAATGGATTGAATGTAATCACTCGTAGACTGAGAACCTTTTTTTTGAATTGACAAAAGCAGAACGATACTCCATGTATCGGGCTTGAACATGATCATGAAAGAGTAGTTCTATTATCAACCAAACCTCTCGCGCAGTAGGGAAGGACCCTGGACGAACTATGTGTTTGAGAATAGTAGGGCTAACAGTGGCGTAAATCCATGTTACAATGGTACTGTTAATTTGATGCCATTGTGCATAAAGAGGGTTTGGTTCAGGAGGCGCATCTTGGGTGGCGGCAGGAAGATAGGCATCAGGAGGTACCCCAGTTCCATCGACATGATCTAAGACTTGGTGGGATTGGAAAATAGTATAGAGAAGGCTTTGCAAAACCAGAAAATTACTAAAGTCAAGTCTGGTAGGAACATAATTTCTAATGTTGCTAACGCTAAGCACAGAGTGAGGTGTAGCACTAGATGCAAAAACAGAAGGGGTTAAGGAAGAAGAAGAAGAAGAAGAAGAAGAAGAAGAGGTAGAACCAGATAGAGCAGAAGATGAATTTGATGAGGAAGACATGATGAACAAAAGCCTCAAAGAAAGAGTGTTGGCTCCGCTACCATGAAAGATGCAAATACCAAGATGCCTAAATATGGCTACCCTGTTGTGTATATATAATACAAAGGACATGAGTCCTGATAGTACATGAGTCTTAGCTATACAATGGGATGAGCATATTGTCAAACATATCTATATGTTACTAACTTATCACAACTAACGTTATCACTTATCTTATAGTCCTGTGATAATCCAATATGCCGAAAAGAACTGTAACCAAACAAGAAAACAATCAAAATTGTAAGTGTGGACAGAACTAAAACGAAGACAAAATGGGATTAGAAAGTGTGACCCGGAGGCTGACCTTAATCTGAATCCAACTCCATCCCATCATTGGAGGAGTTATAATCATGAACATACTGGAGGATACCCTTAGCAGTGGGATGCTCCCGCTCAAACCATTCCAGCAACTCTGTTGAATCAAAACTACCTTTAAGAAGAAATGGGAGGGGAGGAGCTATCGGTATCCTCTTTAAAAAAAGACAATGTAAAACTTCAATTTCTCGTAAGGACTGGCAAATCAGTGGCCTGTCACAAATGCTTGTGAGTCGTGGTAGATCGTTAAGTCTTAATCTTCTTAATTTGGGGAGACTGAATTGAGAAGTGATGTAGCTGGGCCCACTTTCTTCACCTGCTATTATCTCTTCCATTCCTTTACATCCTTTGATTTCAAGATCTTCTAGGTTCATGAGGTTTTGCAGCAGGGGCGGAGGGAACAATGTCTTCATTCCGTGACACTTGTATACATAAAGCTGCTTAAGATGAATAAAGATACTGCCATAGGATGCCAATACCTGACAGGATGAGTTAATCTTTACAAGGAACTGTAAGCTCCCTAAGAGAAGAAGTCGTAGTGTCTCAAGTTTGTTAAGCACATCAACATATGATCCGGAAGAAGAAGAAGAAGTAGAAGATGACACCAAACATTCTATTTCATAACAGTCAGAGATCTCAATAAACTTCAATTTGGTTGCAGTACTTATAGGAACTAAACTCTTTGGACACTTGCAGCCTCGCACCGCTAGCTCTTCAATGTCTTGTGGAAGTTTATCAAATTGTCTGCTAATATCACAGGCTTCGATCTTAACTCTTTTAGCAATTGGATCTCTGGGGATGTCACCCAAGGCAGAATTCACAAAAAGATTGAAACTTACAAGTGGTTTCTCGTGTTTTTGGGATTGCAAATAGCTGTTAAACTCTGTTAAGTCTTGAAAACCACACACCAAAACTTCCAAATTCCTTAAGCCACCTACCTCCTCTCCTTTAACCCTCAAATTGTAAAGTCCAAGGAATTGGAGGCCGGAGAGATTTGGTAATATACCAGCCGGAAAAACCTTCAGATCATATGAATAAATACTGAGGTACGTGAGACTGTGGAGCAAGCCCAGATCATGGGGCACTGCTTCAAGTGAAGTCTCATATAAATCTAAAGCCTTCAATTCTTGAAGCTCGGCAAGCGATGGTACATGCCACAAATCTTCACAGCCAAAAAGGAACAACCCGGTGAGTCTCACAAGTTCAGAGATGGAACTTGGCATTTCTTTAATACCAGTCCACGAAAGATCAAGAACTTTGAGACCATTAAAATTCTTGAAAAAAGAATCCCCAATATATTGCAACTCCAAATTGCGGCTTAACAAGAGAGTTGACAAATCCGGACAGCACGGTGAGTGGCCAAGAGGAATGTTCTTGATGTTGTTGTCTACAAACGAAGCTCTATGCAAGTCTTTGCTCCACTTACCCACATCTGGCAATGATCTTAATTGCTTTCCAGCTTCAACCATCACAGCTGACCTCTCTCTCAATTCTTGAAGTGCAACATCCCTAATCAAGTCATGCATCTTCACCACTCTGATCCCCATAGGCGTATAATCTTCCAACAACAAGCAAAGGCTGATGAGTTTATTAAGCATGACATGGCCTTTATCAACCTCTTCTTGTCTACTCCTCCCTTTTTCTATTATTCCCTCGCAAATCAAGAGCTCTATTAACCCTTTTCTTTCAATCAGAAAATCCTCAGGAAACAATGCACAATATTGGAAACATTCTTGCAAAGATGGACCTTTTAGACGAAAATAGCTTAATCTCAATACAGAGAATACTTTTTCCTCCATGTCGTCATCTTTTGTAAACATTGATTCTCTTAGTTGAGCCAATATGTTCCTCCATTCACAGACATCATCTACTCCTTTCATGCTTCTTGCCATCACCTTAATAGCAAGCGGTAGCCCGGCACACTCCCTTACAACAGATTTCACGAGTGCTTCATCATCTATCTCAATATTCTCCACCTCCATCTTGAACAAATCAAAATCTTCATTTTTTTCCACCGAAAGAGGTTCTATTATGACTGCATTCTCTTTGCAACCCATCTTTCTACAAACTTCATATGATCGGGTTGTAAAAATCAACTTGCATCTGTTTGATCCCACTGGAAGTCCCACATCCCTGATGTCAAAATCATCCCACAAATCATCTAGAACAAGAATGACCTTTTGTTTTCTAAGCAATTCCTCCTTCAACTTTGCCGCCCTTTTCATTACATCATCATCTTCTATTGAAATATTTATCTTAATAACCTTGGCAATGCGCTCTTGCAACTTGTATATGCTAAAATTTTGCGTTACTGTTACCCAATAACATGGTGGACAAGAGTCTGATCTTTCTACAAGTTGATTGTAAATATGTGTCATCAGTGTGGTTTTACCAACTCCTGCCATTCCATAAACTCCAATCTTATCGACGCCATCCTTCATAAGCAAATACCAGATCTCATCCTTGGCTCTCTCAAACCCTTTACCGACCAATTCTGAAGTCAGGAATTGATACTTCCTTGTCCCTATCCAGTAAATAGATATCATGTATGTTAAATATTAAACATAAGTTACATAAGTTAATGGAAAAGAGACAAACATAATAAAGTGGTTAATTTTCTAATATACTATCTTCTCAATTATCTTGAGGCGCATAATACAGTGGAAAGTGTGCTAATTTGAGCACCATATCTAGGGGCTCTGCACCTAAATACCCCCTAAATTTTGTGTTTAAATGGAAAATAGTGTATAGAATATTATTTAATATTTCTTTTGAGAAATAGAATATTATTTAATAGACAATATTGTAACTTAGCAATAGTTTAGTTATTTTGTACTAGTTTGGTTTCAAATTTAAATGACAGGGATGGGAACCAAAACAGGGCTAATTTGAAACGAAGTAAAATTAAAATCTTACAAATACAATATTTAAATAAATCATAGCTATATTCTAGTTTGACCTACCCATTGTTAAGCCAAATAATTGATATTTGTTTCTCCCAGTTCATTACATGCATTATCAACTGAAATAGAACTTAAGATAGATAATTGCCAACATATGATATTAAGCAGCTAAAGAGACAATTTTGACCTTAGAATCCATTATAATCTACACAACAAGAGATCATCTTTCCATCACGAGAAATTTTGTGATTTTTTCCGGATCATCGAAATCATAACAATTCCATGTTTATCTTCCTTCATATACCTTCATCTAGAGAAAAATTTTGTGCAAATGAACTAAGCCACCTTGTTGTTCTAGTCTTTCTCTAATATTTGAAAGAAAGCTACACTTTTTTTTTTCCAAATATGTGAAATGGCATAACCTAAGCTTTAATAGGAGTTGTTGTATTACCTATGAATTCTCCAACCTTTTTGACAATTTGTTGAATTACCTCCGCTTCTTTCCTGCATATAAGGACATAATTATTGAGGAAAACTAGCACGATAATTAACAAGTCCAATACCATGAATAAAATCCTGCCCACTCTAGAATGAAAGAAGGAAGAAAAGTGCTGGAACCACAATTCAATCCCATATTGATGATTATGTTTTCCCAATGTCTAGGAGAGGGAATAAGATATTGTAAAAATATGAACGCTCCAACAAAATGGTGAACCAAATTGTTATACTTACGTTCTTTTTTCTTCAACGAGTATTCCTTTCAAGCTTCCAAATTTTGTTAAAGCTTCTTTCCATTCCTTCACTATCTCTTCCTTGAAAGACTTTTCGTGTTCAAGAAAAGACTGAGCAAATGTTTCTCTATGGTTTCTGACATTAGATGGATCTACATGATAGAAAACAGGAACAACATAATGCTCCTCCTGGGCGTGGCGTTTCATGATTTGCACAAGTTCATTAAGACACCATTTTGAGGAAGCATAATCTGGAGAGAGCACAACTATGGAAGAAGTGGACTCTTGAATCGCCTTTGGTAGTTCTAAACGAATCTCCTTTCCTGATGGAATAGCTTCATCGTCGTAAAATACTAGATATCCACATCTAACCAACTCCGTTTTGAGATGATCAGTGAAAGAATGTCGAGTATCTGAACCTCTGAAACTCAAAAAAATGTCGTAATGAAGGGATCGAGACATGGAAGAAAAGAAGGTTCTTTAACTTGGGTTGTTCTTTTGCTTTGGCAGATCGGACACCTAACAGATCCAAGATGAACTGGAAACTCTGCGCAGAGTAAAGAAAAATAACTCTATTAGAATAATTTAATGGCACAATTCGAAGATTAATTCATAAGTAAGCAACTAAATTAAGGACGTTAAAATAATGACAAAAGTGTGTTTATTTTCTTGCTTCTTTTTTTTTGAATGACTGACAAGCAGTTCTAATCAAAGAGCTCCTGAGATATCCTTAGAAAACTGGTAGGAATTTGCAAAATCCATCCAAAACAAGTTTCGTTAGAATCATTTGTTATCCATAAATCTGTTCACCTGAAGTAAGAAACTAAAATTTTCTAAACATACAAGAGAAACAACAGACAAGGAGAGGCAGCTGCCTAGTACTGACTGAGGTACCACTAGACTAGATGGTTGTACAACAATTTTGCTTTTCTTTTCATATCAATAATGTAAACTATAGTGACACACGTTACATAACACCCAAGACATCATGAAAGAAGGAAGTGATGATTATAGGTACCTGGCGACTTTGTATGGTGGCCTTGCCTTTGTTTATGAAGGAATAAGTTGCTTCTTCATCGAACTGCAAGATCCTAAAGAGCAAAACAGTGTAATTACATGGCAAAAAATCGAAATGATTGACAAATGAAAGGAAATGAAAAGAGATCATAAACTAAGTGCAAGATATTTACAGAGAATGGCAACACCTGTACAAGGTGTTTAGCAAATCTCAAGAGGATTAATCGGTGGATGTAGGAGTCGCTCTTCAAGTCTTGCCTAATCCAACCACATCAGTTCCCTGAGTTAATATGTAGAAAACACAATCTCAAGAATTTCTCATATATATTCCTTCCAAGAAACTGCATCGGATAGGAGCTTTATAAAAAATATCAACTTGCAGTAAGATTCCACCCACCGCAATTAAATATACTCCATATGTAATGACTTCAACATTTTTACTGAACATAATGGACGGAGTCAACTAATATTTGAAGATAATGGTGTGGAAATGTAACATAGAATACTTTCCAATTGATAACAAATTTTTATATGATCCCACGTAATCAGATGCTGATTAAATAACTGGAGAAGCAGAAAAAGCCAAAAACCAGTAGCTCAGCTGCCCAGGGAGTAACATAAAATAGCATTCAATGTATCAACGGTTGATCTGAGTAGAGATTAGTGTCCCTTGAGCAAGGTTTTCCAAATCCTATTTTACGTATAGAAAATACAATGTTGGCAGATTCGCTCTCATAATGAGTCCGACAATTAAGAAGTGGCCCTATGGTTTGGGCCGGAAACCAAGGAAAAAAACAAAAAAATAACGTTCAATGTAACATGTAACACAGTTATGCAAATCTGGCATTCTGGAAGTCCAAGTAAGCTTCCACAAGGATGTTAGTCTAGGAGTGGCCATCAACAATTGTCCTTTCTTCCCCATCAACAATGTTAAACTAACAGTGACACTTTGCATGACATTGAAGACTATGAATCGCTAGAATGTACGGTGATGGTCTGATGATCTTGTTCATGTTGCTCCTCCATTGAACTGCAAGATTTCAATTAAGAAGCAAAACAGTCAAAGCCACAGGTACCTTACATGACAAAAGTCACAGTGGCTCGCAAATGAACGGAAACCATAAGAGATCACACACAAAGTGCAAGATAATCATAGAGAATGGCAGTAACCTGTGCAATTAGTGAGTTCTGCAGTAGCAATGCTCTTTCTTTGGCAATGCCAAAGTCTCTCTCCCCTAAATCAAAAGAGATCGCACCAAAGTCAACCATCGTGCAACAGTCCCTGACATAGTATACAGAAAACACCAATATAAAATAGGATTTTTGGTACGGATGGTACCCATATTTTATGGTTTGAGACAATCATGTACCTACAACTTTTCTCGAGACATTTATGTACCTCGACTTTTAACGGGCAGGTCAGTCAGGGGTCTCGGGCGGGGCATGTAGTGACGTGGTTTCTGCCCGAAATTGGACTGCTGCCCGTTGCTCAAAACGACACCGTATAAACATGATACGACGCCGTTTTTGGTCCACGTGGTAGATGTGGGTCCCACCTACCGTCCCAGTGGTTCCAACCGGTTCAAGAGGTTCAACCAACCCAAAACATCCCAAGTCCCAATTACAAACCTTAAATTAAATTTTTTTACTGGAAAAATTAAATAAAAAAGAATACAATTTCTCATTACCTTCATTTTTTTCTCCTCAATTTTCTTTAATATTTTATTATTAACTATGTTTCTGAAAAAAATAAAAAAATAACAAAATAACCATCACCACCCTCCCACCATCATCGGCACCATCACCCAATGTTCTTCCTCTCCTCTTACTCCCATCCCCAACCATCTCCACTACGGCACCAACACCACACCCCGAATACCGGCACCAACACCACCGCAACACAAACACCACCATCCGAACTACAACCCGCCACCGTCACAAAACAAACAACACCCACCAGCATCAACCCAAGCCTGAGCTGGTTCTGTTCGAGTCTCCCCTTGCCTTCCTCCTTCAACACTGATGGTGGACGACGGCTTCAGTACATAGGGCTGCCGATTTCGGGTGTCAAAAGATGCTCAACAAATCAAACAAAGATGGTTGTCCACCAAGAAGCTCCCCACCAGACCTACTCCTCCCTTCCCCCCGCCGCCTCCCTGCCCCTCCCTCCTCCTCCAACCCCAACCCCCCTCGTTCGACGGATCGGAATCGATACCCAATCCGGGCCTGGTACTGAACCAAAACAAAACAAAAGACCCACTAACTACTCTCTTCTTCAGTAACAGCAACGAGAGACAACCCATCTTTCTTCTCCACCGCCGGGTTCCCGCTGACTTCGGTCGCGAGCTCACCCCCGACCTGGAGTCTGTCCGGTTCTGGGTCCAAGACGGGGCCGTTCATCACGGGGGGCCGAGACTCGTCGAGCTTGGGAGTTGGGGTGATGGAGTCGGGGATCGTATGGTCCGGGCGCAATGTGCAGGGGGCGGATAGAGGGCGGAGGCGGAGGAGAGGACTGGAGGAGGAGAAAGCGGAGGGAGGGGGAAGGGAGCGGTGGCGGGGCTTGGAAGGAGGGGGACGACGACAGTGGAGGAGGAAGGGACGGCGGTGGCGGAGATTGGGTGGGTGGCGGCGACGGCGCTGATGGGTGTGGCGGTGACGGTGCTGGTCTTGGTCTTTGGTTGTTGGTGGGGGCGAGGAGGGGGGAGGCGGCAGGTGGAGGGGGGTGACGGTGCTGGTCTTTTTCGGTTTTCATCTTTTTTTTCCTTTTTTTAATGTAAAAGTTATCATTTTGTATTAATTTGGATTCTCAGATATTATTTAGGTGCAAGGATTATGGAAGTAGAGTATTACAGACTAATTCAATGCAACGCTCACGACTCTTAATATGGCTTTATGGACATTGTTAATGTGATTAACATTTTGGCAAGGAATTGGCCTATGAGCCATCAAATTAACTGAAAAAAATCTTTTATAAAATTAGCCAGCATAATTTATTTTGTTTTAATTTTTGCAAAAAATAAAGAAATTATTGAATGGACTAGATCTTGCAACGTGTCCTTCACCCACATGAAGACTAATGGATAATTATGTTTTCTTTTTAATTTTGATTTGAGAGAGTTTTTCTATACTTTTTTAGAAAGAAAATTGTAAAGTTTAAAATAGAAAAAGAAATAGAACAACAAAAGAAAAAAAATATTGAAATTTTAGGTTTTAAATGAAACGGTTTTTGGGTAGGGTTGAACCTCTACCGGGTAGAACCGGGCAGGAAATCAGGTTAATGATTGGGACAATAGTGAGGCCCACGTTTTGCCATGTGGACGACAGAACGACGTCGTATTGTGGTGATACGGCGTCGTTTGAGCAACGGGCAGCTGCCCAATTTTGGGGCAGCATCACGTTAGCACATGCCCCGCCCGAGACCCCTGACTGACCTGCCCGCAACAACTCCAGGTACATAATTGTCTCGGCAAAAGTTTTAGGTACACGATTGTCTCAACCACTAAAATATGGGTACCATCCGTACCGAAAACCCATATAAAATATTAAAAAGTGACAAGGTAGTTTTCTAAAATGTAAAGGTGCGTTTGGGAACTATTTTGTGTTTTTAGTTCTTAAGAATTATTTTGAAGATTAAAAACTGAGAACTGTTTTGAGAGTGTTTAAAATACTGAAAATTCGTTTGGGTAATTTGATTTCAAAATAGTTTTGAGAGAATTAAAAATACAAAACTTTTTTGGAAGAATAAATTTGGAAATAGTTTTTTAACTCCTAAATCAAAAATTATAAAATTGATTAATAAAATTAAAATATTTAATTAAATATTGAGAAAATAAATAAATTTCAATAATCAAAATAATGATGACCTATTTAATAAATAATTTATTTTTTATTTTATGATTCATTTTGATGCATAATTTATTCAATACTAGTACATGCAATGTTTATAATAAATAATATTAGCATATTTACTTAAGTAATTTAATTTATAATTATATATTTAATTTGGTGTATAATTTTCTAAAGATATTCATGCATTCAGTTCTCCAGTGCATTAGAGATCGCATGTGCCATGCTGCAAACAATAAACTCAGCTTATAATAGATTTCATTTTTACAATTCATGGTAACCAAGTAGTACAACAACAACGAATGATCATTCAATTGATTATAAATTTTTCCGGCAAAATGTAATTGAACACCTTGTATCGGGACTCTTACAAAGTACTACAAGGGAGAATGAATTTGTTCATCTATCACTATGTTATAGATCGACATACCAAATGCAAGAATGATGTAAAAGCCCAACCCACTATCCTATATTTATCATGCCATGTACATTCTGAAAAAGTTGAGGCAATTATGTGTAATCTGTAAGTTTGACATTTCATCGAACAGTTGGGATGCACCATAGTCATATCCAGGTTTTAATCCAAACACTACGCAATAATTACCACCAACAATTATTATCCAATACAAAAAGATATTAACAAGTTTTTTTTTTCTTTTTTGGTATGAAGGGGGCCTAGCCCAGATTACAAGTAATTAAAACTGTCCTGGTTAAGAGGGCTGCGCCATCCCCAACTGGTCAGAAAGGAAAATAATAGAACAAAAATCAGGAACATGAAAAAGAACATGTGCGGTAGAACTGCCATATTCGCTAGACTGTTAGCCAACCTATTGCCTTCTCTGTAAACATGACTCAACTCCACAGGCCATTGTCTTTGCAGAAGTGCCAAATTGCGCAAAATGAGAGTATCTTGATGGATATTACCATCAGCTTGCAAGACTTGAAGTAAAGCATAGGAATCCATTTCCGCCTGCAACTGTCGAATACGTTGTTCCCACCCATGATTAAGTCCTAAATAAATTGCCCACTTCTCTGCTTTAAAAGCAGAATAAAATCCCAACCGTATCAAAAGTCAAAAGACGCTATTTTGCGCTAAAAAAAAAACTAAATTGAAACTTTTGGTAATCAGAAAAAGAACCCAATCAAACAAGCTGAATCCTACCATCCCGTATCGTCGTTCTCTTCCTTTGGTTCCTCTTTCTTCTCTAGGGGCAGTGAGAGCAGCGTCGTCAGTGTCGGCGTCCGCGACGAGATCAGAGGCCAATAGAACTCCACGAGACAAGTTGGTTGCTATCACTAAAGAGGCAATCTTCTCTGAGATGATAAGGATGCCGTGGAGGATCAAAAGGACTTCTAAAATTATTTGTATTTACAAAAGTGTCATTAATGAAATCAGGGTTTTCTACGTATTTACGATTGTGCCACCGCGTGTTTTGTGAGAAGCACCAAAACAACTTTTTTTGCTTGTCAGTTTTTGGTTTTTAAAGGACTCTTTTTCCAAAAGTCTTTTTCCGGGACCACGTTGTTTTCATTCATCCAAATAGGTTTTTGATTTTTTAAAAAGCCTAAAAATTGAAAACTTGTCTTAAAAACTTTATTTTTGTCAGCAAGCATCGATAAATATATTGATAGAAATAGTTTAATACAATTATAATCATCGAATTTTAATCCTAAAAATTACAAACCAGCAGAAACATGAATGTCATACTTGGCCAAAATAATAACATAGCATATCCGAGTAGAAAGCGGAACCGGAATTCCTGGTTGCTTGGTTGATCGAGACCACATCCTTTGTTAGCTCTCACTGTGATGGTTCCCTCTTCTTGCTTACACAATTGGAACGGCATTTCCCTGGTTAGTACCAGGCGATCCTTCCGGGAGGTCGAGCACTCTTCTATGTCTTTGGAAATCGACATTTTTTAAGTTGTGTTGCTAATGGCGATGTAGTGACCATCTCGTTGCAATGGGAATCGGCATTCTTTATACTCATTCAAAATCCGATCCTGCACATCTTCTTTGTCATCCCCTTCATCGGATGCACCACTATGACGAGCCAAGATCTGTACTACTAAGGCTCCCCGTTTTATAGCTAGAGCTACCGGGGAAAAACCCCTACGCCAAAATTCGCCGGGCAGGAGCTGCGTCCCAACCGCGCTAGAAGAACAACCAGCGTCAGCTGCACCCCCGTCACCATCGCCATCGTCACCACTGCTGTCGTCGCCGGCGATAACTCCTCTACCCACGCGACTATTGCTTCGGAATTCCATCCAACAACAACACCAAGCTTCTAAAATCGAAGCTTGAAGACTATGGTAAGCTTGATAAACTTGGGGTCAAGGACCCTAAATCCGGATAACCGGAACAGAAAAAGATTGGATTCAAAGATCGTAATCGACCACAAACGAATCCTCTAACTTGAATTGGATGAGGTAACATCCAAACACTTCTTGAACATTTTATCGAACACTTGGTGTGCTTGCTCAATAAGGAGGAAGAGGGCTAGAATATGAGTGGTTGGATAATGAGGTCATGAAGATGTGGTAGATGGGAGTTGGAAGTGTTCTTTTTCCCGTTTTGATGTTGCCGACTGTGAGTATTTGATTCTATCCCTTTGTTTTTATCGGATATGGTTTTGATCTTGCATTTGCGTCTGTAAATGTTGAATTCTGTTTATCTCCTAATTAGCAATCTTACCAAATCGTTTTGACACATAATATAAAGATGGGAATCTAAATTGTAGAACATAAAAACCAACTTCTATTCATATTATTTTAGAAAAAAGGGGTGTTAAACATCATCAAACCAACCCTTCATCTCTCTCTCTTCACTTCTTCAATTCTGCCTTCAGGGTGTTGTTTTCTTCCTCCAGCATCTTGCATTGTTTGCTCTTCTCCACCCAGAGATCAAGATACTCGTCCAACATTTCCTTCCAGATCGTCATTAAACGATCTTGTTTATGGACTTGAGTTTGCCAGTCGGTGATTTCCGCCAGCATTTGGGTGCACATCTCTTCGAACTTGTTCTTCTTGTCCTGAAGATGGTTTATAACCTCCTCCAGGATTTGGTTGTTGTTTGCGGGCTGGTTGCTTGCCATCTTCTTGTTTTTGATTTGAATGCTAGTTGAGTAAGTAGTAGTTTGTGTGTTAATCATATGGTAATGTTCCACTATATATAGGAGTCGATAATGACTTTTGATTTGATCTCCTAGTAACTGTTGTCTCAATTGGTTGCGTAACTGTTGGGTATTTGATTGATTTCGGGAATTTAGGGCGCCATTCATTCGATAACGAAAACCCTAATACATTGTATTATTTGAAACGACGTACGCAATCTAATAGGTACAATGGGTCGTCTTACGTTTTAGGCCTTGATTTACAAAACCCTAGAGCTGCCTCTGTTTACTTCGTATTTAAACATTATTTAGTCTTCCTTATTTCCCAATTATATGTGTAGGTCTATTTTGTTAAAAATCTGTTTTGTTTATTATATTGTTAAGTTATACTTTTTGTGATTTTCATTTTTTCGCATTAACCTTTTAATTAGCGTCTGGTATCTTTTTCATGTACAGACGTAATTGATTAAGATGCCCTAGACATATTCTTGTTCTCCAAAATATATGTTGTTCTTCAAATATTTGTTTCAGTTACGTACACGTATTTTTGCCTTGAATTTCCATGTTGTATTATTCAAATCCTTTTATATTCTCTCTGGGAATATTTTTATGTCCTTCTATTTATTTAATGAATTTTTATCATTTTCTATGATAAATATTTCTTTTAAAACTTTATATTAATTATTTATCCTTTTTATTTTCATTTAAATCTTATTGATTTCAACACTTAATAGTTTGACATTTATATAATTTTTTAGAAAATTAGTATGTAGGGCGGTTTCAAGCAAACCTAGGTCGTTGCTCGCCCTTTAAGTCTGCGAGGTTGAGTTTTTGCAGGCACTTCAATTAGCAAAAGGACACAGGATTTCTAGCCTGGTGGTTGAATCTAATTTGCATGAAGCCGTCATTTGGATGAACGAAGAGATACACCAAGAGGACCTGCTGGATGACTTAGCTGATTCCCTTTTGCTGGAGATTAATGGATTTTCACTGATCTCCTTTCATTTTGTCAAATTAGAAGCTAACCTAGTGGCAAATGAGTTAGCCCCGTTAACTTTTAATTCTAATCATATCCTAACTACTTTTGATGCATCTCCTCGTGTAATTAGTAACCTCCTAGAGGGGGATAGGGTTGAACAGAGCTAGTTTTTAAGCTCTGTATTTTGATTGTTTTGTAACATATTTTGCATATATTCAATATATGATATCGGTTTCAGACCAAAAAAGTTACTTCTTTTTTATATATTATAATAAATTTATAAAAAATTGTTCATTATAAGTTTTTTAAGTTATTGTATGATTCTATAAAATAAGTTTTTCTTTCCACTGACATTTATATTAAATTTAAATTTTTCTCTATAATCATACTTCAATAACCTTTTAAAATTTATTCGCTCAAATTTATATCTTAAATATTCACATTTTATTATAACTATTTCTTACTAATAAGGTTTTATCATTTTTATGTAAATATATCATTATATTCTTTATTTTATTTTCTTATAAATATTATTTGTTTTAATACTTAAAAGAAGCGAGATATTTTATTTAAATTTATAACATTAGGATCACCATATGAATGCAAATATTCAAGTTACTACTTTTATCCGAAATCTTCATGATTCATATAAATTCTATATTTATCAACAATATGACCAATTATTCTCGAGTTGTATTAAATTCATAACATTCACCCCTTTTTATAAAAATTTTATATTCTTTAAAATTATAAAAAATTATAATATTTTTTCAAATTTTTTTTTAATTATTTCCCTATTATTTGTTACCTTTTTTCTTACTTATAAGTCATTGACCAAGATAGCGGGTTGACCGCGCCTAAGCTCAAAACAGCATCGTTTGGGGGCGGCCGGTTCAACCCTCACCCTAATTTCCAAGGTTATCAAAACCGAACCGGTTCGATCGGTTAACCGGGTTCAACTGCCTTTTTAGCAAAGCCCCGGTCCGATACACTAGAAAAGACGCCTTGGTTATATAACCGCTTTGAACCGGCCGATTTTTAAGGTTTTTTCGGCAACCGGCCGGTTTTTTAAGGTTTTTGCCTGGTTATTCCGGTTGGCAGCCGGTTGGATCAATTTATTTTTTTTAAGAAGGTTGTTATTTTTTTTATGTTATTTTTCAGCCTTTAAATGTAAAAATAGGAAAACGGTTGAACCCCGGTTTTATTGATCGACTACCTTCGCCGGTTCGCTGCCCGGTCCGGTTTTCAAAACCTTGCTAATTTCTCTCCCTTTTTGTTCTCCCTCCTCTCTTTCTTTACTCTTTGCTCCCCAGCCGCCGCTACCTTTTTCTCCCTCTCTATCTCTCCCTCTCAAATCTCATCTCTTCGACCAAGCACTACCACCTTCCGTTCTTGCCCACTCTCTCTGTTTGTCCCTTCGAACTACCACGCTCGCGTAGCCAGGAAGTCGCCGTCGGCGTTGCATCGGGGAAGGAAGAGGCGGGGGAGGCCTCGATCTGGGCGTGGAGTGGAAAGCGGCGTGAAGTCATCGCCGCCGCTGCCATTCACTGGTAAGTCGTCGCTCCCTTTCCTCTTTCGCTCTAATTCGAGTACCGGGTTTAATCCGGGGTTTTTCTGTTGTGGCTTGGGATTAACCCTTTTTTTGGTTGTGTTTTGCTGATGGTTTGGCCCTTGGCGGCTGGCCGGATGTGATTGGGTTGTTGTTGTTCTAGCACGGTGGTGGTGGTTCGCCTGGCCGGCCGTTAAATTTCACATCTTACCAGGGAAGAAAGGAGCTCATATCACTCTTAAGCAGTAGGAGATAGAAAGAAATAATGCTGGCACCCTTGGAGAAGAAACGCCTTCGAATGTCCCTGAAAAACTTGAGTCTTCTAGGTAATGCAATCATGCCAATCCACCAACTTATGTCCACCAAATTATTCATTGTTCTTTAGCAGATGAAGCTTCAATTTTCCATAAACACATCAACAGATAACCCCAGTTAAAATAATTTTTTTTTCATTGAGAGCAAATAGGTTTGAGGCATTTATCGAACAAAGACTTTGAATGTTGAAATAGCATCTAACCTTTGATAATTCTTTCAGGAGAATCCTGCATGAATACACTATGAAGCCGAAACAGATAAAATTGTCCTCGAGGCCATGGCAAGGTCACTGAATTTGGAGGAAAATTGCTTTCGGGCATAAAAGATGATGACATGATACCCACCGACCTCAACCTCAACGCTGAAGTAAGTAGCTACTCACAAAATATTTAATCTAATTTAGAAAATGTTATGTTTATGAGCAGTAGCACCATCTTTTGCACGTTTTAATTGTAGTACTACCCTTCAGAGTAATACTACTGATGTACTGGATGTTTGGCAAATCTGAAACCATGGATGTTGTTGGTCATAATAACTTCCTGCATCTTGTTCTCTTGGTTTGAACGGTGGATTTCCTTGGCCTTGTGTATATGAATGTAATTTCCTTCAACTACCGTTCTTTTCAAACCTGTAACTATTAATCTTAGAATTAAGTTGGGTTAATGGTACAATTGGTATCCGAACTCTTTCACATTCGTCAATTGTATACCCCGACTTTTTTTTCCGTCAATTATATACCTGTACTTTTAAAATTTGGTCAATCATATACCCCGGGCAGCATTTTGATGACGTGGCATGCTGCCCGCCAATAACTTGTATTAGTTTGCCCCCTACATTTCAAATTTAATCATGTAGGTCCATTAAAATTATACAATTAAGTCCTCAAATTTTTATTTTATTCAATCAAATCCTTTTTTAAGAACGATAATACTTTAATTTAAATTTTTAGTGTTATGCATAATTATTACTTATGCAATATTTAATGTTATAATTTTATTTTATATACGACTAATTTTAATTAATTACTAAATTATAATTTTTTTTGAGAAAAATTACTAAATTATAATTAATCACAAAAGGAAATAAAAAAATCAATACTCTTGTAAATAGTCTCTTACAATAATAATTATAATAATTATAATAATTTGTAGTATGTAGTTAGTTACATCAAATTTAATAATAAAAATTTATTATTTTTGTTCACCTTAAAATATTTACTAACTTTTTAATTTTCTAATTTTACAAGTGGTGCTAGTTGTTGGGCTGTGAATTTGATTTTCAAACTTCTTATTGTTTTGATACATGGCAAGTGGGACTACTTTTTCATTATTTTTTGAAATTTTAAATTCTTACATTGTTAATATTAAAAAGTAAAATATATTCTTTATGTATTGAATCATTCATAAGTAATTACAGTTAAGTAATATAATTGAATGATTCTTATGACTATGTACTATATCCATATTAATTTATAAATATAACTAGTTGTGTATTACAAAACTTATTATAAAAAAATTATTATATGCTTATTATTTTAATAAAAATATTATTATGCACTAAAAATAATTTAGAAATAAAATATTGTGTAAATAATAATTACATATAATATTAAGGATTAATTCTAAATAATAAAAATATATGTACTGAAATGTATACTAATATAGGACTTATATGATTAATTTAGAAACTCAGGGACTAAACTGTAACCTACCATTAACGGGCAGCACGCCACGTCATCAAAGTGCTGCCCGAGGTATACGATTGACGTAAACTCACAAAGTTCAGGTACATAATTGACAGAAAAAATAGTAGGAGTATACAATTGACGAATTTGATTTACTAAGGGTACCAAATATACCATTAACCCAATTAAGTTCTAGTTGTGCTGGTAGACAAAGATGACATATTCATTATCAAAAAAAAGATGACATATTCATCTGATTTCTCCACCTAAATTGAGTTCCTCTACAGACTACAGCTGCATAGTAGACCTGGCAATTCGTGTTGTCGTGTCGGATTCGTGTCGGGTTGAACAGGTATTCGGGTTCTAAATCTTCAACCCGACCCGACCCATTTAATAATCGTGTCGTGTCGTGTCCAACCCGTTTATTATCGTGTCGGATTCGGGTTGACCCGCGGGTTACCTGTTAAGTCTAACAAGCCTAAAAATGAGTTTGAAATTTTTCTATTTTGAGTATTTTTAAGCAAATAGGCATATAATTAGTTTTTTCCATATATTAAATAAAATTATAAATTGTAGAATCATAATATAATAATATTTTAAAGCATTTATAGAAGTATTTTTGGATAATTTTAGTAACTTTAGCCTTAAATATTGGATAAGTCTTATATTAAATCAGTAAAATATCTATACCCTAAATATAATCGGGTCATAAACAGGTACCTATCGGGTTGGCGGGTCAACCCGCTACCTGACCTGCTAATTTTCGTGTCGTGTCGGGTCGACCCATTTAACTAAACGGGTTGGAAATCTCTGACCTATACCTGCTAATTTCGTATCGGGTTCGTGTCGGGTTGTCGTGTCAATACCCGTGTTGCCAGGTCTACTGCATAGTTTCTTTTTTCTCACTTTTTGCCCACCTGCTGACAACCTGTGCTTTTTTTTTTTCTTTTTGGGAATCAAAGACAAAGTAGTCATTGCTGTCAACCTGTGTTTGAAAACAGTAAGGTGTTCATTTATTTATTTATTGTTATTATGCCTGCCTGCCTGTGGGTACAGTCGCACATATACATGAACAACATATATATGTATTTGGCATACTTGCACATACATATATATATATAGATACTTTCAAAACACATTTCATAACATGATTGCAGGATTCAATCCCTTTTTCCCTTCTTTAACTGCTTTTCATTATTCTGGAATAAAGAGAGCTTTTTTGTGAATGCAGGTATGATGATGTGGCTTCACTGTTTAAGAACTCCAAGTAATCCTTGGAGAAAAAAAGGGTCAGCCCTAATCTGTCTCCTATAATATTTTGATTGAGATTTATTGTGATGAGGGGACAGTACACATAACTAATGCCACACAGCTCAACACAATTAATACGGAGGTGGGTCTTCATACCTTGGGTACAATATTGATCTGATAGACATGATTGATCTTCTTCTTCAGCTGTTGACCCTCATCTGTTGTTAGGTACAGCTTCAAAAGCTCTAGAGTGGCATCAGACTTGAGCTCACTTGCTATATCCTTGATGGTAGTAGTGGTATATATGTTTCCTCACCGTGAAGGAAATCACAGAGGATACAGAATCGATTTATATTACTACGAATGAGTAGCTGGTGGTTCCTGCATCTCTCCATATCCGTAACGTTTTTTGTATTTTTGCCGCGTGACCACCTAAATTTATGTGAGGTCCATAATTTTTAGGATTTGAATCATACCATTCCTTTGTTCTTTCGAACCTTTTTATTTTCAGATTAATCTCAATTGCATTAATATGAAACTGCCCCATTAAATTCTTTTTATGTTTGAGACTTTTATGTCTCTATGTTATCTGTAAGGTACATATCTTTTGGCATTTCCAAATAATAAATTATTGATTTTAGAATGTTAAATTTTTTTTTATTAAATTCATGACTTATTAGAATGGGGGTGCATTGTTCAGACAACTTATTAAGCATCAATACATTGGACATCTTCCATCAGTTACACATTAATTAATACCCATAATAACAACATGTAAGATATTAATATCCAGAATCACAATAACATGTTTTTTTTCTTTTGAAAGAAAATAAAAAATTTACTTTGTAAAGGGATTATGGGATTGACATCTAAGTATTTTGCCACGTGGCTTGTGGGAAAACGACACGTGTCAACACCAAAGTTTTTGGTCTCTGATTTAATATATTTATATAGATGAATATAAATATAAAGAACCACCAGGCAAGCAGGGGCATGTCATGAAAAGCTCTCAGCTTTCTCTGAGTTGAACATTGAAAAACAGGAAAGACAAAAGAAAAAGGCTTACCACACTGTCAACTGAAACACCCAATACTTCGGTATTTTTCTTCTCAAACTCGGCATAACGATCACTGAATGCAGCAATCTCTGAAGAGAATGGAGCGCATTAGCATACGTACGTTTTAAGCCTCGAATAAAAAGAAAACATTTTGGTGTAAGGTTTGGAAAGACAGACTTGTGGGGCAAACAAATGTGAAGTCCAAGGGATAGAAGAATGGAATTACATACTTCTTTCCAATGTATTCTGATAGTTTAACCTGGAACCAAGAAACAAAAATTATAATAATTAATCACAATTATGCCCAGAATATGCGACCTAATTATTGGGGGATACTGTTTTTTTTCTTTTCTAACCTTGATGAACTCTTGATCGAAAACCGCCTCCGCCTCGAAATCAGGTAGGGGTGAGCAATAGGTCGGTTCGGCATGTTCCATGCCGATAAGGGATCGGTATGACTTTTCCGAGAGCCCTATTTTCCGACCGATGCCGCCCCGTTAAGGGAGTCATACCGATTGATACCGACCTCGGTACGGTCGGTATACGGTACTGCCGTTGAAGACATAGGTCTCTTGGGGAGGTGGGGGAAGCCCAGCTCGTGAACCTGGACGAAGATCCCGAAGGTGATGAGACCAACGAGGGAGGTGTCCAGGATGAGGTGCATTGCCTGGGAGAGGGCGGACCTGAGGAAGCCGATCTACTGCTCGAGGAGGCAGGTGTCAACCACGCAGAGGCAAGTCAGAGGCGGGGGCAAGAAGGCGTTGGGCAGGGTGTCTTGCTGGTACTCGACGGTGGTGTACTGGGGGAACAACTCCGGGGGGAGGGTGTCTGGGGAGATGGAGACGGCGTAGTTAGGGGGTGGTTACGGTGGAAGCAGATGGGGCAGATCCAGATCTTGGCCTCGAAATCGATGACGGAGAATGGGTTTAGGACGGAGCGGCAGTTACGACAGCGGAGAGGGGAGTAGGGGAGGACGGGCATGTCCGAGAAGGGCTTGATCGGAGTGTACATGGCGGAGATAGGGATCACGTACCTGCTCGGTACGGAAATACCGTTAACCGACGGTATCATTTGCTTCCTACCACTCAGTGACGACTTCCTTATTGGCTCGGCAAAATCGGAGGGGGTGGCGCTAAAACCCTACGATTTCTGTGTCGATACCATCAGTTTTCAGTCGGTATCGGCAACGTTGAATCGGCACGGTTATTTTGCTCACCCCTAAAATCAGGGGCTTTGTAGCCTACTAGAGGTAACTCACTCTGCAAGGGAAGGAGAATAAGCAAACAGAGAGCGAAAGCAAAAGGCAAACTTCGATTGGGAGTGGCAGGAGGACTTACAACGACTCTAACGAGGAAAGATTTCCTGGAATGTGGGGCACGGGATGAGGATGAGGGAACGGAGGAGCGGGAGAGGAGGGGCTGGCAGCAAGAACTCTGCGAGCAAGTACACCGAGCTCGTGGGTAACACTGAGAAGCTTCAAGAACTCTGACACCGATCGCAAGATAGACGAACTCACTCTCTTCTCTTCACTTGAAACTTCCTTGAAGGGAAAAGGCTGGATCTACCGACATTAGAGGAGAGCAACCGGGGATTGCTTCCGACTCTGTTGACGAACCGAGCCATACTCTCTACGGCATAACCTCCGGACAGGACAGCCGACTTGTTCCTCTATGTATTTGATTGGGCGTGCTGATGTTTGGTTTCATGGTTACTTGGCTTGTACACCTGTTATTACTTGGCGAGAATATTTCATAATGCCCTCTGTAATCGGTTTTTGGAGAAACACTACTTTGATATTGTTGCAGAGTTCAATAAATTCATACAGGAAGGAAGTGTAGTTGAAAATCAAGAGAAGCTTGAGGTGTTAAAAGCTTTAATGTTGGCTGCCAAACCTTATTTGGATGAGGAATATTTCATCTCTTCTTTTATCCGTGGCTTGTAGGAGGATATACAATCCTTAGTGCTCATTAACCAACCTAAAACCTTAGCCCGAGCATTTTATCAAGCTCATCTTCATGAGCGCTCTGTTGAGGTTGTCCTCAGACGATCCCGTAACCTTCAAAAGCCCCTTCCCATCACTTACCCTATCTCTTCTTCTTCTTCTACCCACCGCATTACATATCCTTCCTCCACTACCCGATACCTTGCCAAATGTCCTACATCAGATATGCAGTCCAAATCTACCCTATTTGAGCAAAAGAGGCAAGCCGGATTATGTTTCAAATGCGATGAGCAGTATTATCCGGGGCACCAATGTAAACAAAAGCCCTTAACACTATGGAGGTAATGGAAGAGGATAGCCCTGAAGAGCCTGCAATAGAAGAGTATATTTCTGATGAGGAAACGAACCAGGTGTCTTTATTACACGCTCTTTCTGGTGGTGAAGGCATATTGCATTTGCAAGGGATGTTTCATGAGAAGAAGTTGTCTATTCTGGCTGACAGAGGTAGTCCCCACAGTTACATAAACTCTACTTTTGCAGCTGAGGCGGGTTTTAGCCTAGTTCGTGCAGCTCCTCTCTCTGTGCGAGTTGCTAATAGCCAAAAGGTGGTTAGTGACGAGTTCTGCAAGAGGGTTCAATGGACAATGCAGGGTGTTACTTTCACTTCTGACCTTCGGGTGCTATCCTTTCCAGGGGAATGTGATCTCTTACTTGGTGTTGATTGGATGAAACCATATAGTCCTGTGGCTTTTGATTGGGTGCATCGAAAACTCACTATACAGCATGATGGTAAACCTTTGGAGCTCCCTGGTATTACTGCTTCTACTCCTACAGTATTCTTATTATCTGCTGAAAGCATGACCAAGCTACTTAATTCTGATGCTGCTGATTTTGGTATGGTTGTGACCTCTTCAAAAACTGATGCCCAACTTTCTACTCTTCCTAGTTGTGTTGCCACTTTATTAGCGGATTATGCTGATGTCTTTGATGAACCTAAAAACCTACCTCCTAGTCGCACCCATGACCATACCGTTCCTCTATTTCCAAACACTGAACCTGTTAACATTCCCCCTTATCGACACAACTACGAGCAGAAAAATGAAATTGAGAAACAAGTCACTGAAATGTTAGCATCTCACATCATACAGCATAGCCATAGCCTTTTTGCCTCCCCTGTCCTCTTAGTTAAAAAGAAGGATGGTACTTGGCGCATATGTTTTGACTACCGCCAATTAAACACTCAGACAATCAAAGACAAATTTCTTATTCCCCTTATAGATGACTTGCTTGATGAACTACAAGGCGCTAAGTATTTTTCCAAACTGGATTTAAGGTCTGGTTATCACTAGATAAGGATGCATCCAGATGATGTTACTAAAACAGCTTTTTGCACCCACCATAGACATTATGAATTTCCGGTCATGCCCTTTGGATTAACAAATGCCCCGGCAACTTTTCAAGCCCTCATGAATGAGATTTTTAGCAAGTTTCTGAGGAAGTTTGTGCTAGTGTTTTTTGATGATATATTAATTTACAGCCGTACTATAGAGGAGCATCTCAAGCATCTGCAGTGTGTCTTTGATTTATTGCGGGAACACAAGTTATTTGCTAAGCGTACTAAATGCACTTTTGCTCAAGAACAGGTGTAGTATTTAGGGCATGTCATAAGTCAGCAGGACCCTAAAAAAATTGCAGCAATGCAAGTTTGGCCAAAGCCAAAGAATTTGAAGCAATTGAGGGGTTTTTTTGGTTTAACTGGATATTACAGGAAATTCATCCGAGGCTACAGTGCTATCAGCAAACCTCTTTCTGATATGACCAGGAAGAATAATTTTCTTTGGAGCTTGGAGTCTATTCAAGCCTTTGATCGGTTGAAAGAAGCAATTGGTTCTGTACCCACTTTGGCTCTACCTGATTTTAGCAAGCCTTTTACGTTGGAGACAGATGCGAGTGAGTATGGGTTGGGAGCAGTCTTGTTGCAAGAAGGACAACCCATTGCTTATATGAGTAAATCCATTAGCAAGAAAAATGCAGGGTTATCTATCTATGAAAAGGAGTTCCTCGCCATACTAATGGCAGTGGATCATTAGAGGCACTATCTGGAACATGGTCAATTCATAATCAAAGCTGACCATGAAAGCCTCAAGCATTTGTTGGAGTAACGGATGCACACTACCTTGCAGAAAAAAGGGATTACTAAGCTTATGGGACTGGATTACAAGATTCAATATCGTAAGGGAAAGGAGAACATTGTTGCTGATGCCTTGTCTCGTCGCTTAGACCACCCTCCTCCTTCCGCTGAATGTTATGCTATCACTAGTATTGTCCCTACATGGTTCACAGAAATATCAGGAAGACTACACCTACATGCAACACCAATTTCCCGGATTTTATGCAGAGTCTCTTTCCCGATTTTCCACACCATAGTAGCATGTTGTCGCATTACAAATCCTTGGGACAAGGATCTTTTTCAAAGGAATGGAGATTGTTATGAACTTTATTGTAATACGTGTCACACATGTTTAGCATGACAGGTCGGGTAGTATTTCAATTTGAGTCGGTTACTACTTACTACTAGTTACTTGTTGTGTATAACATTTTATGGGAAAGTGAAATGGGAGGAGAAGAGGATGATCAAGGAGAAGAAATTTTCCAGAACGATGAAGAGCAGAGTAAAAGAATGGAGAGTAGTGTTGTTCTGCTTCATTACTTTCATTCACTGATACACTTTATTTATACACAGAAATTAGGTGGAATAGTGACTCCATCTTAATCACGTTTTTATAACACTCCCCCTTGGAGTCACTGTGTATTGGGTAGAATACGCTAAGTAGAGAACTGCCTCATTAAAAATCTTACCAAGAAAAACCCTGTGGGATAAAAACTTGGTGAAGGAAAAAAGAGTGCAGTGCGTATTCTACTCCCCCTCATTTTGGCCTCACATGATTTCTTGTTGTCGTTGCATGCCAATGATCCTCTTGTCAACTTCTAGTGATGTAGGCCTTGTCTGATCACTTTTGATACATCATTACTCCAACTGGACAATGTGGGTTGTTTTATTTTCGTAATTTGTTGTTGGAGAATCTATCTTGCCCTCTTGCCTTTTGTAGTCCCAATGATGCAACAATTTCATGTGTAAAGTAGTGGCAGATATTCGGCTGTGCCTTTTCTGGATCAAGTGGGGGATCGGCATCTGCAAGAACCAACTCTTCTTTCTTCGGGCTTACAGGATTAACATGATACCACATCTTTTATACCCCGAAGAAAAGAGCAAACTCATATCTTGCCAATAGGCTTAAGTCAAAAGCTTCAGGCTTTATTTTCTTAGCAATACATATTGCACTTCAACAGGGTACTCCAGGACCAATCTAATAGCACGGTATTTGAAAGCTTCTTCGGGAGTTCCAATCATAAATAAGTTTATCCATACCCAAAATGATTTAAATTATGTAAAAATTAATTCAGTTCTATTTTTGTAATTTCCCGGGAATTAGTTGCTTCAGGCAACTTGGATCCTTCAGGGATCTTCATGTATATATCATGACTTATGGATCCATAATAATAGGCTGTAACTGTATCTGTTTAGATACATTTCTAATATATTTCCAGACTTACCAAATAATTACATCCACCACAGGGGAGTATATCTCCTCATAAAGAATACCTGGTCGTTTGGGTAAAACTTTGTACCACAAACCGTGCTTTATATCTCATTATTTATTTCTTTTCCGCACAAATACCCATTTTATGACCAATTGTATTTTACACCTTCTGGTGTACGGACTACATGTCCGGAAATTTCTCGCTTCATGCGAGTCCAACACAGCCTTTAATCATGTTTTTCTACTTTGGCCAATCATACTGCGCCTACATTCGCCAAATGTAGGTTCATGATCCTCATTTTATTTAGCGCTATATTATAAATAAAAATTGTATTCCGTCGACGGTTATTTCACGTCGGTTTCATCTTATTTCTAACACTGTGATTGAGATCTCATCATGCTCATTTATTTCAGGTACCTGAGTTACTTCTGGAACTTTATCAATTTGTGTCAGAAAACCTCTTCTGGAGGATTTTCCTCTGCATGAGGACTTTTAATTCAAACCTCTACTGGAGGCCTTATTTCCTTACTGGGGCCATCTTATCACTTTGCTCTTTTATTCTCTATCGAGAATTTATTTTCTTTTGGAACCGAGTATAATCTATAGATTCATTTGCATACTTACATTGTTCTTCAGGAACATCAATCTAAATAGGAGCATTTGCAGCTGGTTTATGGTCACACTTAATTTAAATGTGTCTGGCAATTGCATATCAATTTTCCTGCAGTTGAATCATCTTTTGAACTTCAGGTTCATACTAATTTATTCGAAGATCAAAAACTAGATATTGATAAATCATTTCAATAATCTCTTGATCCAGCTGCTTATTCTCTCCCCCTGATGTTGGGTAAAACATCAATTAATAAGCAAAACTTGCTATAAATAAATCTCCAATCCTGTTATAGGTTTCAATTACTGTTGTAATTTATGGAGATTCATACCCAACGTAGATTCCCAATCTTCTTTAAAGGACCAATTTCACAACCCTGTGGTGGAGCATTATATACTGAATAACCAATAGTCCAAAGTTGGGAAATACTAAGTATGTGACCATTAATCAATTAAATGAGGGGGATCTTATAACATCATATTGGCTTGATGCACTCAAGTGTTGCTGCATATAAAATACCATTTTCTCAAACAGTAATATTTCATCAATGGTCCTGCAATCAATTGTCAATGTTCCCCCAGATCTGTTTGGGTTTATTTCCAATGATATACATTATCCATTGAAGAAATATACCAACATTATCTAGACATATAGTCTAGTAACATAAGTAGGGACATATACCTGCAAGTGGCTTAATTATTAAATTAGTGCACACAATGCCAACTTGCGTTACACAATAGACCATCTAGTCGATGCATCGTAAAAATTACCTAGATGGTTAACACCGCGGATTTATCAGTCAGCGTTTATGTCCCTGAACTATTCTCAAACTTGCTGGTGATACTAGGCCATTTTCATCTTAGGAAGGCCGTATAATAAATTTCGCAGCAAACAAACACATGAAAATTCATTGATTGTAAAACTTCTGGTTTTTCAATGAATGATCCAATAAATTTCGTGCATCATTATTGACCCGGGATGGCCCAACCGGTCATGCCAAATAATAAGTCCATGTACCAACTTCAAGTTGGTGCCAACTTCAGGCTGCTATTTATGTGCCAACTTCAGGCTGTATAATTTAGAAAAATTATTTACCAGCTTCTGGCTGGTGCATACTAGCTATAAATTACATATCTATCAGCCAACTTCTAGTTGGTCTCAGCTTCAGGCTGTATAAACTTGTGTATTTAAACACTTAAAATTGCTAGCTTCAGGCTAGAGCATTTCAGCTTCTGGCTGGATATGTTAAGTTTCAATTACTCAACTGCTAGCTTCAGGCTAGCTATATATGTGCCAATTTTAGGCTTATTTCTGCCACTCATGTCGAAAAAGATCAGAATTGTTGGGCAGTGTGGCGACAAACTTTCTCAAAAACAAATGCATATTTCTAATCACCGAAAAATCTTCTAGATCTTTTTGGAGACAGAAAGAGGGTCCACATTTTGAAAAACTGACACCTAGCTATCTAAGCTTAGGCTATATAAGAAGGGGGGAGATATGTGATGGAAACATACAGAAAATCATCAACAAGATAAAACATGCCTTCCCCCGTTACCGTTTTCTTTGTTGAGGGTGCCTCTCTAGGAAGGAGGAATAGACTAGCATATAGCATGGTGAATGAACAACAAGAGGAGTTACCGAGTGAACTCGTAAGAATTCCTCGTTTAGTTTTTGTTGATGAACTATACTCATCCAGGTTCTTTGTAACTCCTATGGAAGAAACTTTCTTCCTAGAGGACCAAGGCAATTTACGAGCTTCCTTTTATGGCTCAGCTAATTCAATTATGTTTTTCGTATCTGATAGACTGGAGGAGTTTTAGTTAGAGCCATCTTGCCAAATTCTGAATCAGAACAACTATTATCAAGTGTCCATGATGGCTCGGAGTCTCCCCAGGGTTTCTGGGTTATCGCCTACATGGCCCATGGTACGTCTTTTATTATGGAATTGCAGGGGAGTGGCCAGACGGTCCCAAGATTTTGTGCGTACCTTAAGGGATCTGAAGAATCAGTACAAGCCAAACATGGTACTGATTACTGAAACCCTGTGGCAACCTGCAGAGAATCATGGAGTAATACCACTCCGTTTTCCTCCAGCAAATCGGTTTGAGCTACCTGGAGACAACAACGTGGGTGGTATGTGGTTCTCCTGGAACAACAGTGCTAGGATCAACATTAATAGCGAGGCCCAGAGCTTTAGGGCCAATGTTGTACCCAACCGTTAAATAATTTCATTCAGCTTTATGTATGAGAACAATTCCTCTATGTGGATGTTCTCAAGTAATGATCCCTTCTGTAATAATAATATGTATGTTTTCTTTTAGCCTTGCCTTTTGTCATAATCTTCACAGTCATAATAGTTGGAATAATTTCTTCCATATCCTTGGCAACAGGCACTATACTGTCTCATTCACTTCAAGGAATGGGGCTGAATCAATTTAATGGGATCCATAACAATTTGTTTAACTGTTGTAAATAAGAAAATTTTACACTCTTCAGGAGTTTATGCTCTTCAGGAGCATATGCATATGATCTTCTAGATCATAGTTACATTTGTATTCTTCATAGTTTATGTATGCAACAGTATTCACATATAGTGTTCTTCTCCCCTTTGAATGCTGTTGCATTTTTTGGTAGGTGAAATATTTCTCTTCAGGAGCATATTAAGACCCATGCGCTTCTGGAGCGGGTTAATAAATTTTCATATAAGTAATTTTCGTGTATTAAGTACGGAATATATCATCACATTGTCTTCAGGACAAATGTCGGGGTCATTATTCGAGGAAACGAGAATTTAATGTGCATATAACAAGAAATAAACAATAATAAGAATAAACATAAAATAATACGAATAAACATAATGTAAATATAACAGAAACAATAAGGCTGAAAATTAAACATTAAAGCAATAAATATATATTAACTTGCACCTTCAGGGTAAGCAAGAATAATATCATAATTTCGTGGTCTTTATTGCGACCAAATATGGTTTCATCAATATTACATTCGTCCTGTTAGGACGCACATTTCTTCAGGTGCGTACACTTCTAATGAAATTTCGTGTGAATAACCATCTTCTTTTGGCAGTAAGACTTCCGATCTTTTCTGCATTTTCCTTTTATTGAGTCTTTTGGACTTTTCCATTTAGTCTTTCAGACTATTATGCATTTCAGCATTTAATGCCCATATCAAATTTCTTCCGGAAATTTTTAGGGCCCAAAATCAAATAACGTAATTAAATAAATAAAAGCTTAATTAAAATAAATAAACATGAGCCTTTTATTAATTGCCCCAATTAAAATAAATGACTGAAAATTAAAAATTGATGGGCCATGTACGAGCCCAAGCAAAAACATAAATAAAATTAAAGGCGAGAAATTTAAATGCAATGGGCCTTTTTAATAGCCCAATCGAAAATTAAATAAAAACATAAAATATGCTTACTCGATAAATCTTTCAGCAATAACATATATAGTATATCATATTAGTATTCGGTACTATTCCGGTATATATATCTTTTAATTTTGTTTTTCCAAATTTTTTTTTTCAATATATATATATATATATATTTTCTTTTTTTTCTTTTTTTTTCCTTTTTTTTTCCGGACTGGGCCAAGTCCAAACCCAGCCCAGCAGACCCAGAAACCCAAGGCAGCAGGCCCGGAGTAGCCAGGAAGGCCCAGGCCCGAGCAAGGCCAGACCCAGCACAGCAGCCCAACCCATGGGGCTACTGACCCAACGGGTCAGCCCAACCATGCCCGGGTCACCCACGACTCGTGGCTGTTGTTGTTGCTGCTCTTCATTTGCAGCGGCGGCGACGGCGGGTGACGGGCAGCGTGAGCGTGGGAGGAGCAAAGGGGCGGCGCGACAGCAGGGGCGAGGAGAGGAGGTTGCTGGTGACCTCGACCCGTCGGGTCGTCGTCGCACGCGGAGGATAGGGAAGGAGCGGGGCGCTGGGGTGGGTGCAGGCGGCCGGAGAGGAAGATGGTGCCAGGGAGGAGGTGGCGGCCGGGCGCGTCTCCACGGCGCGGTGGCGCTGCATGCAGTGGTGGTGGACTGCGTCGGGAGGGCGGCGGCAGACGAGTGGAAGAAGACAGACCCGGTTGTGTCTCGCGGGTTGCCAGGGGCGCCGTCGGGTCGACGGCCTCTGCCGGCGCGTCAGATGGCAGAACGAAGCGCGGACGACACCGGTCGAACGACGACGGTGCGGCGAGCACGCCGGTATGGGTGGTGAGACGGGAGACGGTGCCGGTCGTGTTCTGATGAACAGTAACGAGGGTGGTGAGACGGAATTACCTTGATTGCGAAGTCAAATATTCTGTCAGGAGAAGGGGTGCCTCCTCACAAAGGGGGTCGCAGTGACCAGGCCCGGGCGACTGTTTACCAAAAACACAGGTCTCCGCAAAATCGTAAGATAATGTACGGGGGCTGACGCCTGCCCAGTGCCGGAAGGTTTGTCTCACTTTCATCAAATTACAAACACATCTATTACATATATATAAAGTTGAAGGGCGGGAGGTCTTCAATGTGCCACGTGTTAAGAACCGCAAGAGAACTTTGCTTTCTCTACCTTCCCTCTTTGAATTCCCTTCACTTTGTGAATGCTTTTTTTTTTTCTTCTTTCGTTTTCCCATCTGCTTCTCCTCGCCCCCTCGCCTCCATGCCTGACATGCTCGCTCCTCTATCTATTTTTCAAAAGTTTTCACAGCTGCTTCCTAGATAAGTCTTATACTTCTTCTATTATCTTTTCTTCCTGTTCTCTCCATCTTAAAATTTTTCCCTTCTCTCCCCACGCCTACTATAGATATTAGGGTTTATTGTTTTTTTTTCTCACCACTCAATCTCTTCTCCTAAATTTTCAATGGCCACAATCGGCCAAATACCCTCCACCGGAACCGCCGCCACTGCCACCACCTCCACTACCAATAACAAGCCGGTGATCCTCAGAGTTAAGCGCAAGTCCTTCCAGTCCCCCGTTGACGCCATGTGTAAGTAATTAATTAGTGATTAATTAACCCAATTTTCCCACACAGTCCTCTCTAATTAGGGATTTTGTTAGCTTTTTTTTCTTTTTTTTGGTAGTGTAGGGCTTGAAATCAATGAGAGGCTTGAAATCAATGAGAGGCCTTAAAAGCGTGTGGCTTTGGACCTGGAGAAGCTGTCGATCACTGACTCTGTTGAAGCTAAAGGTGCAATCTTTTTAAATTTAAGTTTGCTTTTTGTGGGTCCTGACCATAGTTTTGGGGGTAAACTGTTGATGGGTTTTAGTGTTTTTAGTGTTACCAACTTATAGTTTGTTAGTTTTTTTGGTGGTTGTCTAATCTTTAAGTTATGTAATTAGTTTTTCCTACAATGAATTCCTTTCAACAATTATATGGAATGATTGGATTCGATGTTCTAATTACTAAATTTGACTACTGTTATGGGGTTGGAATTAATTAATTTGTTGACGGACTGTGAGGCTAAAATCATGGGAGGTGTTGCATGTGTAAAATGATAACATAATATAGTTTTTGCCCAAACCTATGGTATTTATTCTCGGTTTCCATGTAATTGTATGTTACTTTTCTTTATATGCTTCGTGGGTACTGGGAGAGGGTTTTGTTGTGATCTAATTTGAGGCTTCGTTGTGTTCAGCTATTGGCGGACCATCTTGCTCTTAATCAATATCCCTCCCTCAAGAAGGTTGGGTGGACTAGCAAAAAGTTTTGGGATATCCACACCATAGTTGTTGTATCAGGTGCCGCCATTGCTGTGTCTAGATTCCAAAAGGATTGCTTTTTCTTTTTTATTCATTCTATGGTATAAATTACATCGCAACTAATTGTACTCATTGTTAGTACCTTATATTCTAAACTTATTGAAATTGAAATTATACATAACAAATCTTAAACGTGCCAATGCTGGCAACTAATCTGTGATTCAATATGGGCCTTGAAGAGTGACTAGATTTGCCATTTCTTTCGGGAACATGCCATATAACTTTTATTTATCTCATTTATTGTTTGAAACAAATTGAAGTTTGGGAGGAAGTGAAAATATACAGTATTGGTGAGATTTAGAGGGCTTGCCGATTTTCTCTAAGAATTCAAATGCTGACATAGGAATTGGATGAAACTTTAGTGTGCAACATCTATGCCTTAAGTTCAGTTATAGGTTAAATATGGGCATGGTTATCCACTGGCAAATGAACACAAACAAATCTTGATTTTTCCATTTGCACGACTGATAATTTTCGTTCTTACCTAATTGGTATCGCGATGTTGTTGATATTATGAAGTAATTACTTAAAACCTGAGAACTTTGTTGGAACAAAGGAAAGTCAGGTCAGAATATTTGTTGCCTGGCCCTCTAAGCTTAATAATGTGTTGGTGAATCTTTATTTTGCTGACTTTTGTGCATGGGGAGTTTGAGGATGCGGTGCATT